>JAHZNC010003702.1:0-37962 GCA_027744095.1 Zhuqinia jingwanae | reverse complement strand
AAATAACAATACTTTTGTGTGGGGCAAAAAAAATGTTTTGGAAGATTGAAAAAAATGGGTCATTTTGGTTATGTAGTAATTATATTAAATGGCACACTATCTAGAGTGTCAACTGTGAAAGGAAATTAAGGACACAAAAAATATGTATTTCAAAAAAATGTGTACCGGTAACATATGACAACAACATGACATAGTTGATTGTATAAAAAAAAACTTTAAAGTGCACTTTAGTTAATTTTAATGTTGGATTCAGCACGTCTCAGTTTTATAGTGATGAGCATATGTCGTCGCTGACACATTCAGTGTATTATTCTCATATCATGCTCACCGGAAGTGAGTAATTATTTGTTAGTGATAACGGCACTTGGCTAGTCTGCTCACTAGCTAGTTGACAACAACAACAGCAACGGCAACAACAGTAGACAGAGTACAGTAGTGTATAATATGCAGTACAACAAGTTGGTCTGGCCGTGTTATCTTATCCATTGACCTGCAGCAATTAATGCTCACAGCGACGAGCCATTAAAAATTAGATCAGTCATGTCATGTCTCAAGAAGACGAGTCAATCAAAACTATTACCATTGTTATTAGTTAATTGTTGTATCATTATTATTACAACTAAATACTACTACTACCACTACTACAACAACATATATTTCATGTTGGCTATAGTAAAGTCATAGTAAATAGTAATAGTAATAGTAATAATAATAAATGTTTTAGATAATTGAATTGAATATTTCATGAATGAATGGGGGCGCAGCATAACTGTGAGGTTGTCCTAGGAGCGTGGGTGGACGCAATAAAACGAGAGTGGTTAATGATGAATAGGATATTGTGTGGATCAGTAACTTTGGCTGTGACGGTTAAAGAGGATTATCAAGGCAACAATAATAAGAAAATAAATATGAAAGATGTGAATAAATTAAAATGTTATTACATAGAAAAGAATATGATTTACTGTGTATTACATTACATCCGTTTAAAATACATCAGGAAGGGTTTAATGGCAAACTAAATTGTCATTTAAAAAAAATCTGGTAACGATTTAGATGTAATAATCATTTAAAATGAAAATTATATGTGTGTAATAAGTTATTTCTTAACTTTTTTTTTTACTAAAACGCTTTCACAATTTATGTACGATTATTTGAGCAATATTTCAATGATAAAAACATCAGACCAAATATGTATATACCTATTATAAACTGATAACCCACGTGTATGAACATGATGAAACTATAATGTTACTCATATTGCATATTAATTCTATATTTACATTTTTTTAAATAGTAATATTGATTACAGTTAGTTTTCTAGGCTCTTGCTTTATTGACATTGTAAATTGAACACGTTCATGAAATCACTGCAGAATTATGAATGTTTGTACTTTTATCTTTCAAAATTTATCTTAAAAAAAGGTAGATAGGTACCAAACTGAGAGAACTGAGATAGAGTAAGGTTGAACCTAGTACCAATCGATAATGTTACTATTGACAACTCCAAAACATATCGTATGACTATTAATCTGACGGAAAGAGGAAGCACAAACTATGGTGCATCGCTGTAAAACACACTAAATCAGGGGGAATGGTACATGCATCGCATATATGAAACTTGTTCAGCAAAAATAGTCACATGAAAACAGGATGAAAAGAGTTTTTAATTTGCTTCTGACAGACAAACAGAAGAGAGGGGAAGAACTAGAGGAAGTGAGATGTGAGATGGATTTCATGAAAAAAAAAGTTTAGAGGGCAACTCATATTTTGATTTGTAACTTAAAACCCAAGCCGAAAAACTGGTACTTATTTTTATACAACATTGTTGTACCTATGCATATAGCAACATGAAACAACTCGATATTATGATCATGTTACAAAAATATAGAAAAGAGAGTATCAACAACAACACATAATCTTATTGCATCTTGCATCGCATATCATCGTGATGACAGCAGCAACAAAAGGCTAGAAAGGAAGTAAGAGTCACATTTTCATTCAGCCTTTCCGATCCTCATCATCATCATCATCATCGCCATCACCCTCATCGCCGCAGAAAATCTCCTGCTGCTCTTGATTGACTTTTAATTTGGTTGTCTTGTTATAAAGTAGCCACATATTGCTTTTTTTTGGTGAGATGATATCTGTGACAACAACAGCGTCGATGATCATGATTATCATCATCATCGTCGTCGTCGTCAGGATATCAGATTAAACTTATATGACGATAATGCTGTTGATGAGATGAAAGGCTGCACCCAAGCCATTGAGTAGAAAACTAAAAAAAAATCTCTTGTTGTCTTTGTGACGCTAACTCTTAATATTATGTACCCACACTATCAAGAGAGAGAGAGAGAGAGAGAGAGAGAGAGAAATAAAATTTGAAGGAATCAAGTTAAAGTATAAAGCAATAATAACAAAAAAAAAGTTGGTAACAATGCCAATTTGAATAATCTCACTTGAAAATCCTCCTCATCATCATCGTCGTCGTTATATAGAGGCGAAATGAGTTTCTTCCGTCCGTTTGGTTTTTTTGTTTGGTGTCTGTTCTGCCTACCTGCATTAAAATAAAAGTATAATACTATTGCACCAAAAGCTATAGTTATAATTTATAATACTAGTACTACTACATGATGCAGCGTGTATACATACATACATAATATGTATAGCTTGTACGTTGGCGATGATTGCACTTGTTTCAAAATTGCTTTTGGCAAATAAATGTAACAATCTTTTATATCATAATCATTATCGTCGTTATTTCATATTACCACCACCATCATCCCATCATCATCCTCCTCGCTTACAAGACAACTTATCATAATATCATCCAAAGTAAAGTCCCAATGTTCCCATGTATCAAGCACACTTTTGAAATATGAAATATCTACTTTTTCTACAGTACTAAGTAAAAAAAAGAAGCCAAGTAAGTAGTAAGTAGTGGTGGTCAAGCCAAGCACAAACCAAGGCAATAAGCACCGTTTCTCGTGTAAAACAACTTTGTTTTCTGTTCTCTTCATTACCATTATCATCACAGGTCTCTCTTCTGGCAAACTGCTGTGGTGTATTAAAAGATGATATATGCCACCATCACCACCACCACTACCTCTACTACAGATACTACACTTGTTGTTACACCATTTTTTCATTCATACATACATACATGTTGTATTTGATTCATGATGACGATAATATAAAACTGATGATTTTAGCTTTTTGTTAAGGTGAATGAGAAGATGATGATGATGGTAGAGTATTATGATGTATGATTGTAGTGGTAGCTTTGGTTTTGTTGCTGGTTTGATATTATAGGTATGAGTTTTCTCCGAGTTCAACTGCCTCTCTCTCTCTCTCTCTCTCTCTTTGCCACTCAAAAAAAATTATTACTACTATTATTCTTTTCGTTAACCAGATTCAAAGGTAAACTGCTGCTACTGTTCCTCCATCTCTCTTTATGTCGTTTTACTTATAAATTATGAATCTTATTATGGTTGATTGCGATTAGTGATTGTGATTACACATTTACTATACTTGAGAAAGAGAAGAGAGAAGAAGAACAAGTTTCAGTTTTTTTTTGTACCCTCACTTCCATAAATTTAAAACCGGCAGGGGGGGGCCCTTCACTTCTTCTAGTTCTTTGCAAACTCAGCACAACAAAATAATAATATAACACACACAAACATGCTTATATACATAGCTGAGCCAGCGTTTTCTTCAAATTAGCAAGAAATCATTTTTCATTATTTATTTAGAATTATGATTATTATGAACTCAGAATGAAGATTGCAGTGATAGAGAAATATTTATTGCATCAAAATATAAAATTCCCAAGCAACAACGCTCACTCACATATATATAAACACAAGAGAGAACAAAAAAAACGACGCACACAACAACAAATAACAGGTAAAAAAACACGCTACATTTTGTGACGACGACGAAAGGGATATAATTTTTTCCTCTTGTGACGTTGGTCCTTTCTTATAAAGCGCTAACTCCATTAACAGCAGCATAACAATACTCAAATCATCTATTATTATTTATTATTAAATATTAATTTTTAAAATATATCTCAAAGAGTCTGAGGCCAAGCTCGTTTTACAAAAGTAGCGAAGGTGTGTGTGTGTGTGTATGTGCATGTGCAAAGAAATTTCAAAATTCTAGTTAAGTTAAGTAAATAATGTAGATGGGTTTTAAAGAGAGAGAGAGAGACAGAACGAAATCATTAAGTGGCTCAATATATACATGCACTTTTTCGCTACTACTTGATAATACTAAGGTGGTAGTTTATAGGTTCTGAGCACAAAACCATTCATAATAATCAACTACTATATAATAATTATAATAATAATAATAATAATAATAATAATTTGCGGCTGATATGTAACAAAAGTATGCTATATGCTAACTTTAAGTACAGCCTTGGTCGTTGTCATCGTCGTTATCATTATTGTTTCAAAATTTATATATATATCGTCAACAGTTGAAATACTGATAATCATAATCACACTAATCACGCTATAAAATAGACTCCATTTACGTGAACATGGCAAGATTATATATTACATTATGGCGATGCTATTCATCAGGATGATGATGATGATGATGATGATGACGACTCTTACGCACAATTATTCTTGTCATCTTCTTCAAAGTATAATATATAATAAAGCAAGGTCTCCTCTCATTTTGGTAGGAGTAGTCTCTCTGCTGCCGTGTGAATTTCTTTTGATTACCATCATTCTTTTTTTTTATGTAGCTTATCCATTAACTTTTATAGCTTGTCTCGTCAACTTGTTACGTAGTAATTTAGTCACATATTAATCCACATAATAAATGTTATTTAGTTTTTAGGCAGTTGAGGTTACCGACAAAAATAATATTTATGCAATGCATAATACATCATGCAGTCGTAGGATTTTACTCTGAAAATTACAACAAAAAACATTTAAACTGTGTGTGGGGCTATATACTATAAATATGTACTACTGTGAATTGACTGAACATTATTGTTGTTTGTTAGTATTATTATTATTATTGTTATTATTAGTGTGTAGTCTTTAGGAAGGACGGTGACTAAAAACAGAAGCAGAATGCCTGACTAATTTAAGAATAATTTCATTCATTTTATTTTTATGGTTTCAAATTAAATTTAGAGTTTCCTCTAAATAATTTCACGGTTTAGTATCAGAGCTGCACTACCTCTGTTATGATGGGATATTATTTGTAACGTCAAAATTTGAAAAGCACTAAAGTAAAGTTTTAACTAAATGGAATATGCCTTGAGATATAATGCAGGTGAGGTGATCGGTGAGGTGCTGCATCTGCTGTTGATGATGATGATGATGTGAAAGATGTTTGTAGAAGTCTCCTACTATTCAAGTGCAAGTGGTCATATAATTAATTAGAACCCATTTAATTTCCTAGGAATCCTTCTTCTAATTCCCACACACACACACACAAGCAAAAATCTTGATGCTGAAAATTCTCCACAATCTCTCATTGTTTATTATGGTAACCATAATAATGAGTGATTTAGCGATGGACCTCGTTTCATTAATTTGCTCAGTGTCAGAAAACGTGTAAAAAGTAATTTTCCGCCTGATTAATGGTAATAGAGCAAAGACCACCAACTTTGAACATTGTCAAGTAGAAAAGTCAGCTCATTTGTGTGATTGGAGGAGATAATCATGATTTGATGTGATGGTGATAATTATGATTGAATTTACGATATCTTCATTAATCTCTTCATGGGAAGAAATTCAATTAGGATTATACTTGGATCGATGAGCATTGACAATGGTGATTGGGTACGTCATTTTGATTTGCAGAAATGTTTTGATCTGTGATTCTCAAGTACACACACACCTCCAGTTAATTACATTACATTTACTCTTCCATTTGATGGCTGCATAAAAACAATTAGTAATAGTAACATCATGACTTCAAATATTTTTTTTAAAGAAAAAAAAATATTTCAAAAAAAGTTGTTCCCTTCTAATATTGATTAAGATTGAATATTACATTCCCTTTACTTATAGTACCACGGTGCTAGAATAAAGAGGATTGTAATTTGTAGTATTCAATCAATCAATCATATTTGGTGTAAAGGGAACGACTTTTTTTGTAATAAATTGTCAAGTCCAGTTAATTTTGATCTACCTGCAATTTACCACAATCTTGGCCTACCTTTCTAGGCGATTATTCTACAATAAAGTGACATATGAAGAGTAATTCCGATGCACGGGGCAGCCAGAGAAAATAAACATTCCGATTCGGTAATGCATCATGCATGGCGCCATCAAAAGTTACCTCCTATCATCATCATCGCATTGGAATCGGAAATCAAACAGTTCGACATTGGCCACACAGCTCTTTCATGATTCTGTACTTATTTCCTACTCTGCTGCGATAAAATAGTCTGACCTTTAATATCAATTACTGATCGAGTTGTCGGTAGTTGTTTTAATGAAAAGTACATGAATTGTACATTATTGTCAATTGTTGTGGCTATTATAATTATTATTTATTACGCTGCTACTTACATCAACAACATGAGCATGACAAGACAGGTTGTCGAACACAAATAGATAAAATGTCGTGGTTGTTATTTGTATTTGTGTGGCGTCATCTGCAATAAACAGTGGTAGTATGTATATATATTTTTTTTGTATAAAAGTCCTTAATGTCTTCTTTGTTGCAGGTTGCAATGCCGCCATTTAATATGTAAAAAGCTACTCAAGCAATTAGAACCACCTTCCTTTCTCTCATTCCACTAATATGACATTCAAGAGGCACCCATGAACAGTTTACAAATTGTTAGCGCAACAACAAATCAAGCATGGGATGATGATGAGCCGACCAAAGTAGTGGCAGTGAACAAGAAAGCTACAATGTTACATGACTTGTGTACAATTAGCCCATAAAGTTACTAACATGCCATGTGGCATGTGAATGTGCATTCATTAAAAAAAAAATTTGAACGTATTGGCAGTCAATCGGAATCAATAAAATGCAAAAAAGGAAACTTGTACGTCGCATTTACTTAAAAAAAAAGTTGCCATGACTCATGACATTATTATCATCATTATTATTATAAAAAAGTATTTATCATAAAATGATATGTTATGTTTATTGGTTTAATTGGCAGGAGAAAAAAAACATGACCTATCGGATAATTGTTGAGTGGCTCCTCTTTACACGCTTTTTTATTATTTTATTACCGTTATTAAATTTTTTTTGAAAAGGTTACTACTTACTACAACTTCTTACAGTTATAATAGTCGCAAAAAAGGATGCAATTAATTGGAAAGGTTAAAGTTTCAATTAAAATTTCAGGATGATGATGATGATGCTTCTCAAGGCAGGAAAAAAATTGTCAAAAGGGTCTTCTTCTTTTTTACAACAGTATCTTTTTTGGGTGGATGGGGCATTGGCGATAAAATGCATACTTTGTTAAAATTGAAGACGCTGATGCGTGACCAACTCAACAGAAAAATCATTTGAATTTATTTTTTGTAAAACAATTTTTTTCAATTATTTGGAAATAATTGAAACTAATTTTTGTCGTGAGATGAATTACTTAATTACATGAGACAAGAGAGAGAGAGAGAGATCCGCTGTTGCTGAAGGCCTCTTCTCTTCAGAACTTCAGATTGTTTCCTCAAGAATCTATCAAGGAAATGTGAAGGAGGAAAGAGAAAACAATTCATTATTATCTTATATACAAATCAAGATATTCTGTAAAGATCACAGTCAAAAATATCATCATTATCGGATAACCAAAAATAATAATTTCTGTTTATGGTCAGCGATAAATTAAGTAGGAGGCGGAAGGGTAGTTATCGCATTAAACCTCTATATTTCAAATGAATATCTTGATAGTTTATGATTAAAAAAAGTAAGCAAAAAAGCAAAATGGGTAGAGTTATAACAAAAATAATAATATTTAGTAGTAGTCATTTATTGTGGCCTCGAGGGACTAACTTAACCATTATCACTAGCAAGAGATGACTCTTGTGTCCATCTGCATTATTTGAGTATTAACAGCCAGTTAAATATATATTTTTTTAAATATGCTGTTATCAATTCACTTTCACTGTCGTTTTTTTTACATCTACTTCCCATCCAAACAACAAGCAAGTCATCATCCTATCATGATCGTCACTCCTGTGGGCCCACAACGTTTCTTCCCCTCTTGATTATTTGCTTGAACCATCTTCTTTTTCTTCTTCTTATTATTTTTTCTTTCTTGATGTATTCATGTAAAAGATATTCTTATGCCAATCAACTCAATCTGCAAAGTTTTTTTTTACAGAGCTCAATTGCGTGCCTGTCATCATCATCTCTGTATAACTCGCCTTAAGACAAAGGTGAAACTGGTGCACGTGGTGGTATTATTGTAGCAAATGCAGTGCAGCAACAGCTGCATCATCGTGCGTGCTTGCCCTTTTCTCTGTATCCATTTGGAAGAGTATCATCTTCATCTTATTGACAAAATGCTTGGTGGTGGTGATGGCATGACATGGCATGCAACAAAGTATTCAATCATCATATAAGGCGTTTTACCGTGACTCTACTGATTTCTTCTTCTTCTTCTTTCTGTGATGGTGATGATGATGAGACCCCAAACGGCATCTGCAACAGCAGGAGCACCACCAGAGCTTGGGCTGCATGACAAATTCCCGACTCGCACGACACCAACATTATCGTAGTCATGATGATGATGACATGATGATGATCATTAGATCAACTTAACATTGATAGAGAGCGAATCTTCTTTCACACCTCTCTCTCACAAAAGTCAAGTGCACATCGTGTTTTTTCACTTATTATTGTCATTATTTTATTGCGGTTGACTAACAATAAGTCCACACGAACATCAAATCAGCCAAGCCAACGAACGTATCATCATGAGATGCACAGCTCCCTGGTAGCATAATAATGAATGATACTATACTGCAACGTAGTATCGCTTTGTACACTTTGTTTTTTTTTTCAAGTAAAATATTAATATACATGCATGCCGAGATGAAGCGTATCTGAGAGAGCTCAAGCGAAGCGTGCCATCTCCTCATCATCCACTTTGATTTGGTTTTGCTGGGAAATAAGTAAAAACCATGATCAATTTGATCTGAGCAGCCGCAGTCGTTCATACAGGTACTCTGTTTGTTTGTTGTTTTTTTTTGCTCGTGGTCTCAGTGCACTTTTCACACGTGCGTGAACAACCCCTTCATATTATTTGTTTTTGAGTAAATGTATACCTATACGAAGGCTCTGCACTTGACTTGTGAGCCCTATCCTAACTTTCCAATGAACAGGGTTTCAAATCGTTATTGAAACTGAAACTTTTTTTTAAAAGCCAATTATTTGAACAAGCCTAGGAAATTTCGAAGTAAATGGCACTCCCATTATTATTGTTATAGTCTTTATATACTGCTTATAATATGCGATTGGGAATAAACATGCAATATCTTTAATCATGCTCGTCCACCTAATCAAGGCATTTTTTTTTAAACCGAGTTGTCATGTCATGTTTTACCAAAGCATGTTTGCTCAACATATTACAAACATGATTTACGATTGAACTTGAGAGTTGGTAAAGCAAGGTTGTGTTGTGTATGTGGGGGCTTCTATTCTGACATAAATTAATCTGATTATAATTGCTCGGCTCAGTGCACATAATGCACCCTGCCGGTCACTACTCTTCAAGTAGAAACCTTAATGAACGACAAACATACATACATACATACCATATGCCATGATGTGAGGGTATTACACTTGCTACCACAGGAAGACAAATGCAATATAATTCTTCTCATGTAATAATGATAATGATGAGGGAACATGAAAGGATTCTTCTCCCTTTTTGATTTGTAGTGTCACTAAAAAACTCCGAAGAAAGCGCGAGTTGAGTTGACTGTTTGGTAGTGCATGAATGAGGGCAAGAAAAATACAGGCAAAATTGCAAAAAAATCTGTGTAAATTGGGTTGTACGTGAGCTAGAGTATAAGATGGGGATGTTGTTGAGCACGTTGGTGTACAGTCACGGTTTGGATGGATTTCAAAGAATGATGGTGCTGATGAGGTTCCACGCTGAGATCACCATTATAGACTGAAGAAAAAAGAGAGATTTGTTGCTTATAGCTCGGCATCAAGTGTGGTGGTTCGGTTGGTGCAAACACAATTCACATGAATAATGTGGTGATCAATAACGAGTACTAAATAATAATAATAAATAGAGAGAAAAGTTTGGTTAATTAATTTTGGGCTAATTTTGAATTTATTTGACAGATTCAAACCAGAGAGAAACAATCAACGACGACCGGTAGCAAGAATGCGATGGGGTGGTGGTGGTGGGAATCCGTCTCCCGGTGGTGGAGGTGGTGGAGGACGTTGGTCCCAGTGCAACATGGCTGGGGACTTGATTTCTTGCAGTACCGGGATCAGTCCGGGTTCTATAACACCTGCATCAAGTGCCGGCGGTGTGGACATGCTAATGCCTGGCTACTTTGGACAATTTAACCAAGCAAGACATGGAGCCCCGGGTCAGTTTCAAAGGCTCCCATTGGAGTCTGAATCCCGTGTGTCCAGTATGACCATTGCTGACATCAGTCCACGCATTGCAGTGAAGAAAGTGCTTCTGTTGTATGAGCATGCGCAGTATCACGAGGCAGCCAACTTTATCGATCGTTTGAGCGTGACCACGTTCCGTATAATTCTGAGAGAGCTTCCTATCGACATCTTCATTGATGCCATGCCTCATTCCCTTCCCATTCTTGAGAGTCTGTACTCCAAGGTTTTTGCCAGTGAAGGCACCGGCGGCTCTTTGAAGTCCCTTAAACCATATGCCGTACTTATGCACATTGTCTCCTTCTTTTCGAGAGATGACACAAATCAACAATGTCGATCTGGTAGGCCTTCAGAGCAATTCCTTCTTTTTCTGGCAGACTGCAAAAAAATTCTTCGAGTGATGGTGCTTGGGGAGGCTTGCCTTATCAAGACATTGCAACAACGGGCCAAAGCACTGGACAAGGCAGTGGAGGGTATGGGCCATCATAGTTTGGTAGGAACCACAGATGAGTCCCTTTTGCCTTTGCACGACGCTCTGAAGCTGGAATTCCGCCGGGTGGTGGACACATACAAGGAAGCTCTCCAAAAACTCGAAGAGTCGGCATTGACCGCCAAGAACATGCCAAAATCTTTAGCTCGAGGACCAGCACCTGTGGCCGCTTCACATCAGCGGCAGCTATCGCTTCGAGTGGATGAGATTCAGGATCGACTCATCAAAAATAAAAGTTTGTTGAATGTAGTGGAGCCAACGCTAGACAATCACTGCCTGGATGTTTTGCTGGGAATTTTGGAGAGGAGAATAGATTTGGACAAGGACACACTCTTCCAGTTTACACAGCTAAGGAAAGAGGCAGGGGATGGGAGTAGCGGGGATGCCATAGTTGCACCACTACTTATGAGATATTCAAGGGCATCCAAAAAGGTAAAAACTTTCCTGTGATTGTTTCTTTATTATTACAAAAAGTACAAATTATTATTATCGAAGAAAGTCATATGAACCATATAAAAAAACACTGCACAAAACATTTATATATTTGTTCAAACATTTTAAAATGTATTGTTTCAAAATGGTAGTCATCATCGTAAACTATGCTGAAATGTCGTACGTGCATAAATTTTTTCAAGCTTGTTGTTTTTTTCTCGGCAAAGAGTTTCTACTTTTCAGAGAGGAACGTGAAATTTCTCACCTACTCATGAATATGCTCATATGAATGATGATCCTCAATATCATCAGTTTTATCATCCCAATCATCATCATCATCATCCAAGCTTTTATAGAATCACACGTTTTCTCCTCTTATAACAACATCAACACAAGTCATACTACTACAACTTCTCATGTCATTTTCATCTCAAAACAACAAGTTGCAATAATAAAAGATAAAGCATATACCTAAATGCATCTCATTACAACATTCTCATTAGAAATGTAGAGAGAAGAAGAGGAAAAAAACTCTAAAATAGTCAGGTGTGCGTATCTCTAGTAGCTGTAGTAGTAGTAGTAGTAGTATTGGTATAACAGCTATGTTTAATTATTTTTTTTCACATGACAAGAAGACATGGTAAGCTTATTAAGAGAACTAGATCTCAGATCGACTGTTACTACTGCTGCTTGTTGCAGTTTGCAGTACATGCTCCTTTCTTGTAGAACACACTCAACAAACACTGCGCTATTATTATTGCGGTTGTTTTGTTGTGACCGTTGTTGCTGATATATATATATATTCCTCTTTAGAAGAGGGCCACTCCTTTTTAAAAAAATAAAAAAATGATAATAACAATTTCATTATTGTGTGGATTGTTGTACGTACGTGCGGACGGACGTGCTGTACGCGTTGGAATCCGATAACTCTACCAATAATACCTGCATTTCCGCTCCTTCTTTACTTTACTAATTCTTTAAGCTCTGCTGTACTACAATAATAAAGACAAAAAAAATTATCAAATGTATATCTTATTTACACCGCATAATTAAAGCAGTGAATTGAATTAATATACTACATACTCATATATAGACATAGCGCTGCTCTGTCGCTTTCCAATCTTCCGCAAAACTTCACAAGACTTCTTTGTTTTATGCTGTATGTGTGATGATGCGGCTATATATGTATATGTATTTACAAGTCGCGTAAAAATAACCAAAAATAGTTTCAAGTTATATGTTATTATTATTATGATGGATATTAAAACCAGGTAAGTGAGAGCAGCAGCAGCATCAGGAGCAGGAATGAAAGTTTGTGGTAGGGCTCACCTATCCTTTATTTTAATGATATGCAAAAGTTTTTTTGTTGTTGTGTAGTGGAGGGGAGCTGATTGTAATTAGTCGCTAATTATTGTGCATTGTGCAATACACGCATTTGCATATATATTAGAATAGATGGATGCAGCAGGCAAGCATTATGCTGCGGCACCATGACAGCATATTTTCTTTTAGTAAATTTCGTGAGCTGGTACAGGAGTTAAGTAATCCAGATCAGTATAGGTACTCAATAATAATATATTTTTTAATGGTACTAAAAACATAATAATAATGATAATTTAAGTGTCATATAGGAAATAATTTAAGAGTGTTTAGATGTTAACTACTTTAGCAAACTTGAGGAAGATATTATGTTTGACGACTCAGAAATACATACATATTTCAGCAGAGTCAAATGATGATGATGGTGATGACAGCAAGAAACAACGGCGTAAAACTTACAAAATGTACAAAAATGGAATGCAGGAAGAAAGGAACAACAAAAAGACTATATAATCTTAAGAATGCAAGTCAGCAGTAGTTGAGCAGTTGTTTTTTTTTTTGTTATTTTATTACGCAAATAAGTAGAAATCGCAGCAGAGACTGAAACCATAAATATTTCGACATTTTCTTCGCATGGAAAATGGTAATAATAAAATAAGCAGGAATGATCATGCCAAGCAAAGCTTTGAACAAAAAGGCGAGAGAGTATACTAAAGTGATGGATGACATCACATAAATATTTCAATTCAAATACTACATACATTTATAATATATACTTATATGGAATTACTCTGTCATTATTATTCATTTTCTCAAGAAAATGGGGAGAAACGCGAAAAAAAAAATGAAAAAAAATTCAAGACTTTCCTGTATTTATTTTAACAAGTGCCTACATTTTTATTTTAGCAATTTGATACACAATTTTAATTAGCGACTAGCCCTTAGCCCTCAAATTCTCATGCATGCACATTTATCATTTTTTTTTCTTGTTTTATAATAAAAATTTACTGTCGTGCTGCAAAATCTGACAACTTGATCCAAACCAAATACGTCCAATTTTTTTACCTGCTAATTACTCGTGATATGCCTACTATAGTGCATAATATATACCAATCCCTTATATTAAAAAACATGATAGGCATCCTTGTTTTATTGCGTCATCATATTAAACATCATTTTCATATAGTCCAAACACTTTCCATTTCTCTCAAAGAAATAAAAATCCTTTTTTTTATCAAATTCCCTTTGATTTTTTTTCGTAAAAAGCATTTACATTTTTTTACATAGGTATTATTATTATTATCACATAACAGCACGATTTTTCATCGAATCCTTTAATAATCCCTTAAAACAGACATTATCGTTTTTTTTATTTCTTTTCTTTTTTACAGATATTGATTTTCACGAACTTGTCACTCGACAAACAACAAAAACAAAAGCGTGAAGATTTTTTTAAATAGCTTAGGTACTGCATGGCATACATGAGCATGTTTAGCAACCACAAAAACTGTTGAAAAAAAACCAAAAGTTCATAAAATTGGATATTACTATGTCGATACTAAAAGAGCGCCCTGATTAATTTATTATATTTATATACTTACCTATTTGTATTGAATAAAAAAAAATTCATTCTTTTATGATTGACTTGCGGTTTAGGGACATCATGATTTTTTTGCGGAAATAAGTTGATTTAAAGAAGAAAATATTTGTTAATGCTTTGTTTTTTTTAATTTATTTTTTTGTGCATAATTTCAATGTAGTAGTTTCAGTTTCAGCCTAAATGGGCAAGGCCTTTTGCTGCCAAAGTAGTGATGATGAGACAAAGGGGCACTTTTTCTACTTCTTCTTATTTAATTCTAATTTCTCTCACATTTCAGTTTCATAACATAAATCAAGGTGGTATATGGTGATGGGACAGCAGCAAGGAGGATTTCATTTTAAAATGAGAAATATGATATGACATGAGGGAATCTTTGAATATTTTGATAATAAAAAAATAAATCCTTTCCCTTTTTTTGGTTGACTTGACTTGAGTTGACTCTACAAATTTGTACTTTTCCTATATTTTTGCTATTTTTTTATCCGTGGTCTCCCTCTCACACACAGAGCGTCCATCTATCTATACTTTAATATCAATGTCATGTCAAGGAGGCGGAATGCATAATAATATACTTTTTTGCTGTTTTTGAGGAAACGCTCAAATAACTTGTTTCTCTTACTCAGCTATATATATTTCTTACTTCTTCTTTTTTCAAAAACGAATCTAGTCTTTTAAGGAGCTATATGATGAGTAAGTACAATATATTAATATGCGCTGCATAACAATTAGTATGACAATGAACTAAGAAAGAATAGTGCATAATTGAACAATGTGAAGAGGAACTTTGAGAAAACTTTTCAGATTTTTCTTATTATTATTATTTTCTAACTGAGTATTTTCTCCTTTTTTGTCAATCTGCTCCTCGTCGTGTGGCCAATTGTTGTTGAGTGGGAGACCTACATCATCGCTCAGCTAGAAATGATTGTGACGGACTATATGGCTATCTGACGATTGGGATGAAGGTGGGAGCTCAAAGATGATGATAGTATACACATATGATGGAGTACATATCAAAAAACCATTAGTCTAGTCAAGAGACCAGAGAGTGTGTATGCACAAAGATATGTGCATTATGGAATGGAATTTGCATTAAAGATGTATATATTTTTTAAGGAATTACAGAAACTGCCATTTATTAACAAAAAATACCCAAATTCTGTCGTTTCTTTTTTTTGCTCTTTGATAATGTTAAAAGGAGCCTAAGTGTGAGTACGTTTTTTTTATTAAGAAGAGATCTACCACCACCTTTAAGAAAATCTAAATAAAATGAATGGAATGAAGTGAAATGAAAGTATTTGTTGAGGTAGAAAACATGTCAAAGAAAGGACAAAAATTAGCATAAAAAATCGGAGCCACGGATTTTTGTTGTTTGTAAAAACAAATTAGTAAAAAAAAAACCAAATCTCAAGTTGAAAAGGTATTTCGTAGGAAAAAAATCAAATTATTTACCGTGTCAAACCATGTGGCAATATTAGTGTTTAAAAAAAGCAATTTTGAAATAAAAAGAAAATTACTCTATTGTTTGGAAATTGGAATTTGCATGCTCGCGGTGAGATACAAAGTAAAAAAAAGTACAAAACAGAAGGTTTGGATTAAACACAATTAAATTAGTGAGGACAACGAAAAGAGGATTCATAATTCTTGAGTAATATTTTAATGAAAGGATGGTACACAGTCGAAAAAATAAATAAACCGAAGGACAAGCGTTACATACGCATTTATATAAATAGGCCCAATGAATGAATGCTTTCTTCAGGATGAATGCTGCGCATTGTCGCATATTTTTTTCTGGTTGATTGCATTATTATAATAGAGAAAAAACACATTGGCATGTAATTATTTATTATTTACCTACAATGCATGTCATTTCGATAAAAGGTAGTTAATGCGGACTTGATATAATGTATGTTTGTCGGTTTGTCTCTCTGCTGTAAATTTAGCTAGCAATTATTTTTTCTGTTCATTGTTCAATTGTGAATCAAGTTTGCGCACTGCGTAGCGATCATTTGCAGTATTACATTTTTTTTTACATAATTGATTCCAAACATGATGGTTCCTTTCGTAAATAACTTATATCAGGTTTCAACACAATTATGTTTATTGATTTTTATTGTTTTGTTATTAAACTGTACATGCATGGATTTGTTTTGTTTTTTCACTGCTGCTCAAGTCATGTCAAGTTATTCTTGTGTCTGGTCATGCACAACTTTATCATCATCTTCGTACACCTCTGTTGTCTCGCTTTAAAAAAAATTGAATGTCGAAATCCAAATCGTCACAATGCAGCAACAACAACAAAAACAGTCAGCAAGCACGCACTACATAGGTACATGTATCATCATCATGCTACTGCTCATTTTTTTCCTCATTGTTAATTTGAAACAATGATCGTGATATGATGATGATGATGATATTAATTCGGCAGTGTGTGTGGTAGTTAGAAAGGGGTAAGGTAGCCATCACTTTGAAAGTGACAGCAATCAAGATGAGAATGAAAAGATTAGATTGAGAGAAGCTCTGAAGATGAAAGAAGTTCTATATGCTACCGTCTCTCTCTCTCTCTCTCTCTCTCTCTCTCGTTCTCTTTCCATTTTTATATTCATAATTGTCCTCCTGTCACCACCACCACCACCGGCTGCCGTCCCTGTCAACCACATCCTCATAAAAAAAAATTTTGTGACACGAGATTATGCAGCATTGATCTGATGAAGATTGAAAAGAATTTGAATTTTTTTTTGGAATGGACAAAAATAGTCGCCACAGGAGGATTATTATGAAAATACCAAAAAGGCTTTCAAATTGTAGTATGTTATACAAAAATTTAAAAATTTAAAATCTTGAGGCGAAAAAAAGTGATCTGAGAGGAAATGGTGATTCCCTTGAAATTGTTATATTTTTTTGCAAGCTTGCATGGATGGAATGCATAGGTATATTTATATGCACATCAAGTCAACCAATGGTTTTATGTTACTTCTTTAATCGATTAAGCTGTTTGTTTGTTGTGTGGTGGATTACACAAAAGAAATGTGTAAGAAATTTGACGAAAGTAAAAATGTGAAATGTGTGAGTGTCTGTCTTGGATTTTTATTTTTTTGTGATATTATCCTCCACCTTGTGGCGGTGGTGGTCAAAAGAGAGGGGAACATATAGGCATGCATCTACTAGGTATATAATAATGATGGCATTCATAATAACAATAATAGAATAGGGAGAGATAGCAATCTGATAACAATGTAATTATAGGGATGATGACGAGTAAAATGATCGAGTTGATGTGCCGCCTCTCTTTTGAAATTGATGAGATTAGCATCTGTCCTGTGCCTGTGTGTGATCAACTTGCTAAAAAACTACAAATTAAAATAAAATAAGGAGACCCAAGTAGTAGTAGTAGTTGCATATTTATGCATCCCACTTTCGATATGCATATCAGTTTATTTTTTGTTATTATTATTATTATTATTATGTTGACTCTTTGATAACATAACTACTACTACATGTTATCTTTTAGTGCACATTTGTGTATGTGTTGTTGTGAACGCATGCATGCGCTAATTACATTTGAAATGGGGAAGGAGGGGGAAACTGACCATTGAGACGAAGAAAATAATTGCAAAGGGGAAGAAAATAACGAGAATGTTGAGTGGAGAGGAGTGGATCGAGATGAGATGATGATGGGAGAACAGGTGCAGTAGCAGCAGCAGCAGCAATAGAAGCAATAGCAACAATGCCAGAGATAATGAAAGAAGCCAGATAATATACAATGCCACTTTTGTTGCATATTATCTAGCATTAAAATGAAATTAAACAACAACCAGGCTTGGTTTTCAAAACAAATTAGAGATTAGGCTATGAAAAGTTTTGAACAAATATTTAACTATTTAAAGACAGCTGCCTAGGTATACGAAATGGATGAGCGAGTTGAGTTGAGGTGTGTGTGTCCCTGTCCCCTCATCAAGGTATCATCATCGCAAGTGTCGCACATACAGTACACAAACGAGTAATAAAATAATATAAATGTGTACAATGAATTCTGTTACAATTGATTATTATTATTTTAAATTAGAATTACTATGTCTTAAGATTGTTCAATGTTGAAAGCAGCACTTTTTTAGAAGTTGTAATACAAGTGTGAACACAGAATAGATTGTAAATTCACAATTTTTTTAGAAGAAGAAATAATTTAAAAAATGATAATATTTGTAATAATCTTGGTTACAATCAACAGTTAGTGTTGTTATGTATATTCCAGTTAATATTTATGCAATTCTTTTTTGTATGTACATATATTGCGTTGACAAAAAAAACCATCCCGTTTAACGCCAGCAATTGAATCAATTTATGAAGAAAAAAAAAGTAATCAGCTTTATCCTCGTCGTATTGACAATAGTGACGCAATGCTTTCCTTTTACCTTAAGTACAAATAAATCACAAACAAAACGGGTAAGCTCAATAATGATAAAAGTTTGATGATTATTATTATTACGCAATGAGCAATAATACAGGTAATAATGGTGAAAGACAGGTATTGCAAGCGGATATAGAAAGATGGCAATCATCAAGGGCTGAGAGTTACCTGGTCATCAAAATAACATATAGATATAATATGTAAGATTTGATGTTATATAGTCTCTCTCATCGATAATCCTATTAATCATAAATCATAATAATACTCGTCTCTCGTCCATCTCTCTAGTATTTGTAATCAGTCAACCGTCAATGAAAACACTGCGGGAGGAATAATGAAACGTCACTTTGTTGTGATTGAAAATAATGGTGGCGGGGAGGTGATGATGATGATGATGGTGGTGATGGGCAAGAAAAAAAGGGGACTAAAGAAAAAAGAGGGAATAGTACCTTTTTATTTTTTTATGTGACGATTGAATTGTTGCAAGTCATGCGTTGTAAATGCGAATTGAATGGCATCATCATCATCTGTCCCAATCCCAACACCGAGCACAAACGTACATACATAGGCATCTGTATTCGGTAGGTCAAATCGTGCAGCTGTTGCCCCAGTGGGGATTATTATGATGATGATGCTTTATCAACATGTAATAATAATGATGATGATAATATAAACAAATTGCGTGGAAGACGGTCAAGTGAGGATCAAACCTAAATACAAATTTCCCGAACACGATGATGATGATGATGATGATATTCATTATTATTGCAGACAATTTATTATGTCCATTAATAAAGTAGGCCTTTTCCATTAAAAATGAATATATAGAGTGTAACATTTTCTGCACAAATTGAAATAATGGCTACTATATAATATATAGAAAGTATTTTAAGATGGTATATAATTGGAATAAATTATTTGTTTATTATTTAATGTAAGCGGCATCCCTAGCAAGACAGATCACAAATAACTAATATGATGTACCCATGTAAGCTAGATCATGATGGAATCACTGCTAAAGAAAGCGTTGGACCACCAATCAAGAAAACCAACATCCGTGACCTCAGGGGGTTGGGACAAGGTTTTTAAGAGTTACATAAGAGTTAAGAAGTGCTAGTAAAACTGTTGATAGGGTTAATTTGAGACGCTGATTCCAAAATCATGTCAAATCCTCTCCAGCCCCCTCTCTTGACAATTGCGAGCAAAATGTCAACTTTAAATTGACACTCGAGCCTTATTGGAAATAATAATAAGTTTCGCGAAGGTGCATTCTTTTTTTCTTTTTTCAGAATTAATTCTTGCTTTTAACATTTCATTTATTTATCTTGGAAAATTAAATACAATACAACAATGGTATATTATTTTTGGTTAATTTTTTAAGGATATTTTGAGCGTGAGGGTATATAAGATGCAGCTCACACTCTGCTCTGTTCATTCGTTTTTAATACTTGCTAAAGTTTCTAGTTGATTCTCAGTTACAGATGTAAATACTTACATTCATAAAGGAAATATTCCAGTCTCTTTGGTCGTTTTCTTACTGCATACCAGTTTATAGATGAGTTTGTTACAGCGCAGTCAATAAGTAGATAAAAAGCTATGCAACCATTTATTGATTGAATTATCCAGTTTCTTGTTGGATTTAGACTTATAGCTCATTGCAAACTACAAAAGTTGAATTTCTTGAACTTGTAATTTTTTTTAAAGGCACATTCTGAAAATCACAAATGAACAAGTAAAAGTAACTTGTGATTTTATATTCCTTAAATTTCAATGCTGTGTATTACTCTTATGTACATACAAAGTAGTATGCTATACTATTGTTTCAAACTGTTCCAGTTTCTTGCTGATTTAGACTGTGGGGACTCTTTATCAACCAAACAAAAAATTGAATTGTGTATTCACTCTTTAAAGATTGTACGACGATCATTTATAAGATCGGAGATCAAATCTGTTGACCGCATGTGTGTACGTTCGTACGTATGTCTGCGCTCTCCTGACCACATCCTTGATAGGATTTGCACCAAACTTGGTATATATGTTGCCGCCAAGGGGACATAAATCATAGAAAAGCCATACATAGTCGCTGATTTGCACCAAATTTTGTACAAACATACTAGATCACAAGGTCTTTAACCCAGTACCATTTTCAGTGCATATAATAATAATTAACTAGTAATAATTATCAATAATAATAATAATAATAAAACGATCCTTGTTTTAATCGTTTAATAGGGTTTATTTATTTATTTATTTTGTTACTATATAAAATGTGTATATAATATTCATATTGAACGAGCAAACGGAAGTAATGTTTTTTTTGTATTATTTATATTTAAAGGTGCTTGAAATTATGAGAGAGGCAGCTACAGAAGCTGGCACCTGTCTTGATGATTTTGAAGACGATTCGAGTGACTTATCTGGCTACCATTCTGATTCTGATTCGGCTATAATGACGTCCGGAAACTCGCCCTATGTTACACCCCGGGCTCGATACAACTTTCTCAGTCGCTCAGGTATGCCTTTATTTGCTTGTCCCTATTTTTCAAAAGAAATTGTTTAAGAATGAACATACGCAGTTGAAGAAAAAAAACACAGGTGTTTTGAAGAAAAAAGAAATTATCAATATGGCTTGTCATTATCCTCATATCATTGCACCATATTGCGTTCCACTTTAAATACACTGGCCCTGAATGAATGTACAATGAAGTTTCGGATGATATGTTTGTGCATTTGGTGATGGTGATAATACGTTTTTTTAGTAATAAATATAGTGCTGATAATGACGTTGAGTTACGACGACAGGTGAATTGTAATTGAAAATAAAAACATATCCGTATATTATGCAGAATATTTGCTCTAGATACCTCGTTTCAATTTTTTAATAAATTTAATGCCACCCATCGAGACAAAAATAAACTCATCATGCGTTAAATTTATTTTTGTGAATGACTGAAAGTATTTTTTATAAAAAAAAATTATCCTTTTGTTATGTAAAATACATTATGTGTTTATTAATTTGTTTCTGCCGTTATACAGTTCGTAGCAAGCAGCATCTACGTCCGTCTCTGTTGGGCTCATGCGTGAGCTCAGGACACAGCCAAAGCGGTCGCTCTTTGTCCACCGGTTCCGCTCAAGAGTCGAGCACTGGATCCGCCCTTTCCAGTCTGGATTCGGGCTCCTGTTCTTTGGTGATGGCGGCCACAAGTGGCAGCGGCGCATCCGATATTCAACAGTACAAAACATTGCACCACGCCCTACGTGCCGTTGGTGGTAGCGGGGGAGCAGGCAACACTCCAACCAGACCCCGTCACGTCAAACACAAAAACCAGTTGCAGAAGCATAGTTCCGTTGGTAAGTCCCACATGCATATTATGTACTTAGCTACAAAAAAAAACAAGTAATTTATTTCCACTTCCGCATCTCACCAACAATATTTTTCCCAGTGTGGCTCGGATATGGTCATTCAAAACCACATAAAAATATTCATATAAAAAAATGCTTTTTGATCACATCATAAGTGTAATATTCTTCTGAAAATGTTTTTTCTCCTCATTTATCAAGTATGAGGAGCCGTGAGCTACAGAAAGTAGTAATATAACTTTACCATGACAAAAAAAATCTCACAACATTCACAACAAACTCATAAAATATCCCTTTCCAACTTTCAACCCTGTTCAGTTTCCTTCACTTTTTCCAACGCTTCAGCAATTATCATTAGTCCACCCGACCTGATATTAAGACCAACATAATATATATCACATTTTCATTACAACTCAAATTTATCATATATAAATTTTTTATTTTAAACACATCCTCATGGTCTTCTTTCCCTTACAATAGTATAATATTATACCTTTTTACCTTGAAGTCCACTTACGGCTAAAATGAAAATTACATTCAAAATTGTCAACTGAGGACGAAAATGCTTGTTTTGCGTGTGTGTGTGTGTTTTTTTTGCAGTGAGAGTATGGCATAATCAAAGCGTAACAAAAAAATATCCACATGATTGCATATTATAAGGGATTACAATTGGTCCTGCCTCTCTTCTACAAATACCAATTCGAAATGGTCGCGCATGCTATTAAAGTGATTTGGTGTGTGAGGCGAGGGAGATGACGATGATAGAGTGCCATGATGACACCAAGTCATGTGATGTTCCTGTGGGAACAAAGGTGTCAGCGAGTTGACGTATTAAAAAAAAAGACAACTGACAAGCCTGCAAGACAGAAGAAACTCGTTGTGCTCGCATATTGCGCACAGAAGATATCATTTCTCACACCATCCATCCACAATCCACGCTGCTGCTGATGATGATCATGATCATGAACACTCAACTACCACCACCGCAGCAGTGAAACTCTGAAATTTTTCATTTCATTCGGGTTGTCTGTTTTTTCATCTGTCCGTCATCAGTAAGAATTGGGATCTTTTAAATTTCTCTCTTCAACCAATCAATATAGATACCTGAGAACAAAAGCCCGATAAAGCTTGCTTACTAATATATCTCCCCATTTCCCTACGGTACACGGGCATTGTTTTTTTTGTTTGTTTCCGTGGTAGTTTTATGTAAAATGAAATCACATTGAAAATCCCTTAACGAGTACCACCAGGAACCCATCTGACTTATTCGTCAAAAGTATACAAATAAGAAGTAAAGGATTAAATTTTTTTACAGCAACAATAAAAAGCGCAATCACCATTGCTACAAACTCGCACCGATTTCGCACAAACTTGGTTGAGCTAAACTTTATATGAACCCAGGTACCATTACTATTATTCCTTCTCATTAACAGGCCAACTTTTTTTTTATTACGTTACAACGGTTTAATACTGTTTCATTAGGGAAAAAACTATTTTCCGTACACTGCTCCGTCCTTTATGCATATATATACTTAAATGCATAATATGAGCACACACCAGTATATATGTACATACCTACCACAATTTTACATTCATTAAAACAAATGGTGTACTTTAAGTAAAGTACTGTAAAAAAGAAGATACAAGGTTGTAAATGTAGTAATTGTAAAAAGTAAGAGGGACACAGGCTCTACGACGTCGTCGGTATCAAGTTTGCACAGAAAGAAAAAGTACACAGGGACAAATGAGAACAACAAAATAAAATAGTAATAAAGTAAAGACAAGAAAATGGCATTTTTTGTTGTAAGAGTGACATTCTGATGATGGACAGAGCATCTTGCATTTTTCTTATCTTTTTGGGATTCATTTGTCCTTAGATTCTTTTAAAAAATAATGCCATGTGCTGCTGCTGTAATTAGTTACATACCCAGCCATTTAGTTATATATTGGTTGGTGCAGTGATTTAGTCGTCCCCATGCGAGAAAACAGTTTTCTTTCACCAAGGTAAACTTTTTTTTCTCTCTCTCTCTTTTAACTTGGCACTTTACATTTTTAAAGATGATGATGATGATGAACGAGAGCAACTTTATGGCATGCATTATCTTATTATTATTATTATCATGTCGTAAATAACCAAGTTTTCCTTTCATTTTTTTTCGCTAACGGCATTCAAATACTTTGTTTTAGTACAATTTCTTGTTTTGCTACTGCATCACCGACTAATTGATAACAATGTCAGCATCCTTTTGAGTTAATTACTTTTTTTCTCAATTCGAGAATTTTTTTTTTACAAAACATTTGGCCATTGGATTATATACATTAACATATTGCCATTTAAAAAAAGGATGTTAGCAGTATAATTAATTGCATCAGATAAAAAAAAATCTCCCAGCCCAATTTCCAAGTCATGCATGTAATCGCACAGTAGCAGTCACTTACAAAAAATGCATATGTACAGTATTTTTTTATGTGCACAAGTGAGAAAAAAAACGCACAAACTTTTGCAAGGATATATAAACAACCTCATTTAGATTATGGCATCATTTGATAAAGTTCGATAAACAAAAATTTTTTCGTCAAGTTGAGAATTACATTCTCGCACATTCATTTCATTTCGAAGATAATACCTATATTATTAAACGATCTGCTTGAGAAATTCTTTTGAAAAGTGATATTGATGCAAAGAGAGAGAGAGAGAGAGAGAGAGAGAGAGAGACGCTCAGGGAAGAGTTTGAGTGTAGAAGCGTATGTGGCTCATTGTCAAAAATGTAGATGAATGGACACAAAAGACGTCATTGCAAATTCTCAACAGATGCATGAATTTAATGGAACAATGTAAACAGTAAATATAAAAAAACTTGGTTTTTGTAAAAATGTCGACTGTTAGAAAATAAGGAGGAGCAGGATGATATTATCAATGATGATGTTGGTAGTCGTATTATTTTTATTTTGTTGATGTGTGAACCGTTAGATGTGTTTCTCATTATTCACTTCTTCCCATTATATTACACATTGCATCCCCGCATATATATATACTTATTTAATTGAGAAAAAGCAACTCGTTTTGCACGCTGTTATACCTAAAGTTGAGTGGAGTCCATTGGTCATTTTTTTGTTGCTTTATTTTTGCTTTACGAGCAAAGTCGAAAGAAGGAAGTTGTAAGAGTAGTGCAGTGATATAAGTAGTAATGAGTGAGTTTTACATGAATCGGATAGATGCGGATGATGATGATGATGATGTCAGCGGAAACGGGTTGAGCAAGTTTACGCCGGCTTTTAAAACCAGATTATAGGTTTTTTTGTGAGCTTAAGGTTTCGCATATATGTATCAGCTACCACTTTTGATGCTTTTCTTTACATTGTCAGCAACGGGAACTCTCAATGGGTTTAAAAATAGTAAAATTAATTGATTATTTATGCAAATCGAATGTGTGTACAACTAGTTCTAAAATGTCATTATCACTATTCATTATATAATGTATAGATTCGTGATCTCTTGAGCATTTAGATATTGAATAATAATAATATTGAACTCTTCAGAGTATTTTTTTAGCTTTGAAAAAGATTATTTATTAAGTAACGAAGCTTCAACTTCGAGCTAATGTACAACCAAAACATATTTACAAAATATTAATCAACGTTTCCACAATATTTTTTTTACACTATTCTGAATGATTTTAAACAGCATGTTTTGAATTACCTATACGTTTTATAATTTGTCATTATGATTTCAATACCGGTATAGACTACAAAAGAATTAAGTACCAAAAGTTACGGCTAAATAAACCTATAGCATGCACTCTATTCTTTGATATGTGCGCACGGTCCCGTGAGAAATTGTCAGGGTCTTTAACTTGGGCAAAAGATTCCAAATGTATGATTTATCCAACTTTGGTTCTTTAAAGAGCCACTTGCACAGTTCTATGGTAATTTCATCATAATTACAATGAAACCGTTTTTCTGGTAAAAATACGATGTGTTTGGCCCGGTATTTGTGTTTCCACCACTCTGACCGTACAAGATATTCAGCCGCCTCAGTCCAAATCTCCAAATGCTGAAGTAACGGAATCCTCTCCAGAAATTTGTAACTGTGTTCTGGCTTATGTCGAACACGCACTGTATGTAGCTTGGGTAGGTTAATTATTACCTTGCCCCAAGTGGTGCACTTCAAAGCTGCCCTACACTTCGAGTTGCATACACCTTCTATGGGCATTGGTGAGTCCTTCATATGCAGTACGCGAATTTGAAATCCATCCAAATTATAGAAATAGAGTCGTGGGTTATTTTTCTGTACTTTTCCGTCAACTTCCATTTTCTGCAAGTTGTGCATCGACAGTTTTGGGATGAAATGTCGCATGTCACACATTTCATAAAAGAGTGTCACTTGAGTCAAACTTTTGAAGGTAGCATTCTCAGGAAGGGTTAGCAGTGGTGGCATCAGGTAATTGAACCACCGTATTGACTGCAAGGAGAAAGCCTTTAACCTCTCAGAAGTATATGCCCTTATGAGGGAATCAACAATATACTGTGTTCTGTGCGTCACTTCCAGCTTTAGGGACTCCAAATTAGGAAGAGGTGGAAATGGACAGCAGGGCACCATATCATAGGATTGCATAGTGTCGTAGCTACCAGAGATGTGGAGGGATCTGAGATTTGGTAGGAGTGACAGGATTTGTACCAGCCGGTTGTAAAATGCGTCAAGCGACTCGTCATAAAAGTAGTTGGCCATCCTAAAATACCAGATGTTTTTTCCATAATCTTGAAAAAGCAGATTTGTATTTATTGACAAAAGTTCCAATTCCTGTTTTGTGTATATCTCTCTATCAAAGTCTAATGAAACAGATCTCCCGATAAAGGGATTCATGTGCTGTGGGTTGATTTTGAGGAATCGATCAATAGATTTAGGAGTTTTAAATTCAACTGTAAAATTTTCCACAAGAATGCCTGAAGAGTAATCTGCCATGACAGGATTCGATTGATCCTCGTTGTATGGACGTTTCGATGGATGCTCTTCCATGAATTTAAAAATTATATGCCTCCAAGTCTTGCATACATGGGTGCATCTTAGAATGTCTTCCTTGCTGAGATGGGGAAAGAGGCATGGAAATATCTGCACCAAAGTAAAAGTTTTATAAAATGTGATTTTTTTAGTTCTAATAATTAGTTGTAAGATAGGCAATATGGATTCATTGTTTCTACCTGATCAAAAATCCACAGTCTCATTTTATTTTTAAAGGTATTCCCAAGTGAGGGAAAAACTCGAAGCATTTGCTGCATAGACTTTGAGTCCTCAAGTGAGTCGAAGATTATTCCCCATATCTGTAAAATAACAAAACAGCCTCAAGTTTAGAATTTTCATCAAGAACATGTGTTAATCCTATTCCGATATTAAACATCATTATAATATCAACAAAAAATATTTACCTCTTCCGGTAACTCCGGAACGTGGTTAACATAATCCTCCCGAATTACATTCTCTAGGGGCACATCAATACTACTTGTGTGACAAGAATTTTCCTCATTTCGGGGACTGATATCCCCTCCAAATGCTCCACAACCACCACCTTTTTTACCATCTTTGTTGATATTTGTCAACATTTTAATGTCATAGTAACGCTGAACTTAAAAAATTGAAGGCTTGACAAATAAATTTACAGAATATTAAAATGTTGATTGTTAACTTGGTTTGAGGGAGATAAATAACAATACAAAATTTAAAGGTTCATCCAGTGTGTTCTTTGTAGAGGCGATACAACTTCAAACCAATAAGCCAGCTTGTTTTCTTTAAAATAAAATTTCAAGTGGTGTGTGGAGAGGATGAAGAGGATGTGACATAAAAACAAGCAATACAATGCAAGATTGAAGGTAGATTTGGAGAAGTTATGATAATGCTTGCAGATTTCTTTGCTGATATGTAGTTCTTGGGAAATTGTTAGCATAAAATAAATGAAGCGTGCGTGTGTGTGCGGTTTGGGAATTTGGAAATCCAGAGATTTGAGATGCAAAATGTATTACGCTTCCATTCGTCTCCGTCTGCTTGTATTTATGTTCATTGATCACACTATTGATATGATCATATGTGAGTATATACATAACTCATCATACCAAGGAAATCGTACACAAAGCATGCATCCGATCAGTCACAAAGAAAGTCGTCACATATAGTCACATCATCATAAACAAAAAGGTTTAAACAACACGAGTTGTAATTTCTAAAATAGTGATTCCCTTTTTTTTGTAGTCATTGTCAATAATGTCAATATATTATATTTAGTGTGTAACGTACCCACATCATTTTTGTGCTCATCAAGATTAGCATTTATTTGTAGGGCTCATGTACAATATGGTACGCATGTGTTCACATTCCCTCACAGATTACCCCAATGATAAACCCTTGCATTTAATTATATTGTTTTTTTTTGGTCCTTTTTATACTTAAATGTATTCCAAATTTACGTACAAATAATAATACGGCGGTGAACCAAAATGCTCTGTATTATTTTAAAACTGACGCAGAAATTTGAAGAAAATAAAGTAGAAGCAAGTTACAGTCAACAGTGAAAGGCTTGTAAAAAAAACAGCCATTATTAATTGCAAGTTTACATTTTTAATTTGCTTGTAATTCTTTTTTTATTTGCCCAAGCAGTAATGTAGGATGGGTAGGCAAAAAAAGTACGGGTAGCTTGTATATGTTGTAATTGTAAGAATATGAAATAATGGTTTGGGAGAAAAAGCTAGTTTTTACTTTCTACAAATTTTTGAAGTTAACAAATTTGAGATCGTTGACATTGACATGCTGTTCCCCTCCTCGCACAACCAAGCAAATGTTAGATCCTTTTATGGTAAATGCATTTGTGTAGCTACTACTACTTGCTGCAGACATTTTGCAACGCATGTGATTACATATAGGTATATTTACAGGTGTACGTTTCCCTTTTGAAAATTTACAGCTAGCCGTTTTTTTATGACGTTATATGAGTTTTTTGTTTCTGCATCCCATATCCCATCGTAAAACTTGTCCTAGAGCAGCATGATCATCATCACCAAATAAGTTGGTCCTGTTTCGTCTTGCTGTGCTGTCATCTCTTGAACCCATTCATTTTATTATGCTTCTTATTTGACTCCCAGATTTGCTTCTTGGGTCCAGAAAAAGTTCACGCCGATAACAATCAAAACATTATTTTTTTTAGATTGCGTTATTTATTTGACTTTTAACTTTTCAAATGTTGTTGTTGTCGTAGCTCAGTTTCAAACTTTATGTCGTCATTAGCAAACGCTGGCGATGATGTTCTGGTTCAATTTAAGAAATTTAAGAGGTACTATCATCGTGTCAGTGTCCGTGTGTCTACACTTTACCCAGGTACCTATACACACATTTCTCTGTTGCTGTTGTTGAGTAGATGGAGTGTTATGATTTAAAAAAAACATTGATAGCAATGTACCCCAACGGTAGTGTATACACAATCATCCGGACCGGATCCAGATTGTTTGCTCAAGCAATTCATTACGACGATAGGTTATTTTGTATTTGCATTATTATGATTTATCGCATCCTCATCTCTCTCAATTTTTTTTTGTATTACAGAGTGCTTTTATTTTGTTTGTTACTACGCACGTTACCTTTTTTACATGTCTTCAGTTGACTTGTACTTAGTTTTACATGGATACGTACTTACACTACACACAATACTTGTATGGATGCCAATTGTTTTTTTTTCTTCTTCTTCGGGAAACAAAGAAAAATTGCGTTCATCCCCCGTCATCCTTTCAGGATTTTCTTCAATTAGCTTAGTTTTTCCACCATAGCTAGGCATATCTCTATATAAAGCAGGTAAATGACATCCATTAACTGTAAACCAGTAAATAAATGTTATGGCTACTAAAAAAAGTGGCTCGCTATAATATAAATAATACTGATGGGATAAAGGAATGGTAAATTATAGAAATGATGATGATGATCATGAGGTCGTCGAATAATGAATAATGTATGTGTTTTAAAAATGACAATTGATTCGCAGATGTTTTCACAAAAACCATTGATAAAAAAATGTTGTTGAAATGAACTAATATCATTGGTAATTCCTCTTTTATTATTATTATTATTATTATTATTACAGATATTTATGTCATAAATAATAAAATTATGCATAATAGGTCATAAAAAATAATAATAAGTGTAGTAGTGAGTACGATTACGGCAACTGAGCATGTCATTGTTGTTACTGTTTAATAGTTTTGAAAGGCAAGAAAGGAGAACGTTTAGTATTGATGCTATATGATAATGAGAGCCTTTTATAAATTAAGTAATAATTTCATTTTGTAGGATTATGTATTTAATTAAATAGATGCAGTTGAAAAGATTGTATGAAGAGGGGAAGGGGGATGGGATAGTTTGGTGGAAGTAGGAACAAGAAAATAGAACTGAAGAAATAAAAAACAACAAAAGTAGTTATGTATGTATATGTGCATGTATAGGTACCTAGTTTTCTTTCTTCCCTTTTCTGTGCGCATTCCTTTCACAGGTCTTTGCAAAGTGTTTCGCACGGCAATACATAAGGAAATAGTCATCATGATGATGGGTAACAATAAAAGCACACCACCACCACTGTGCGCCATGCATACTCATCATCATCATGATCATGACCGTGTAGTATGTAATTGTAAAAATGGAGTTATTTTTTTTTTAAGTGAGCAATTTGTGGATGAGAGAGAGAGAAACCAGTTTCCTTCTCGTGTAACACACGACTCTATACATTAGCCATTCTCATTATTGCGCTGTTTCCCAGGCTACATGCTAATTGTTTGTTACGCAAGTTGATACATAATATGTGACCCTGTGTTTTATGAAAGAATGAAATAAGAAACATGATGATGATCATGATAGTGGATGGTAAATGTTGCTGAACAATTGCTTGCAATCATTGCATTGCAATGACCGTTGTTGTGGCTTTTCCTTTGCTTTCAATGAACTCGGATGGATGCAACATTTTTACGAACTTTGAGATTACTGCTATGACTAATGAATAATTAATTGAGTCCAATTTTTTAAATCTGATTTTTCAGTGTCCACATCATCCATTACAAGTGACTCATGTAGCTCTCGTTGTAGTGCGGGTAGTAGCTCACCTGAAAATACACGTTACCAAGGTATTCGAACCGCTGGAGGGGATATAAAAGAGGATTGTGGGGATGATGACAAAGGCGCTGATACGATTAGCCTGTTGAGTGGCTGTGTGGAGTGCGTGACGCTGGTGAGCGTACCAGACAACCAAGTGATTACGCAAGGAATAAATCATCGATGTGCCAATCCCTCTCACGCGAAAACTAACGATGTGGTCAACCAACTGCGTGCTGAGGTTAGCCAGCTGAGGAATAATCTCAGATTGGCTAATGCCACCATTGCTCAGCTAAATCATGGATCACTGAAATCGGAGATTACGAACAGGGCAACGGGCGGAAGTAGTGGTAACAAGATGGCTGTGGTGATTGCTAATAGGCCAGCTGCTGTGGGTTCACAGGAGGAGCGGAAACAGTTCCTGGTTCGGGAGTATGGAGCTCTGTATGCACAGGGCAGGGTGGAGACAATGGACGCTTTAGACGCTCTACCCGATCTTGTGGAGGCGGATGAGTTGAAGGGCAAATTACTATTTTCAGTGATTGTGGTAGGTTAAATCATGTCAACATAATCTTTCTAAATAATATGCATAGTGTGTATGTACTTATTTTTAAGTTTTTGATTTGTATAATTTTAGTTGGCATTTCGAGCAGTGCAGACCAGCCTTGCCGAAATCAAAGAGCAAGTATCTACTCTGCTTCAGTTGGAACAAGGCTGTGATTCTCAGCCCTATAAAGATTCCCCATCAGCAGACCAACCTACCAATCCTTTAGGAGAGCTGCAGAGAAGCCAACAACGACTAGTGCAGTCACTCTCCGAATATCTCCACCATTCCCAGCAAAAGGTGGATCACAGTCGCTGTGTTGAAGTGGTTGCTAACCAGCTATGGACCACTCTGTATGATTATCCATGTCTCAAGACTTGCCAGCCGCTGCTCAAGTACATTCGCACGTCAGTTAACCTGGCGTGGGGACTGTCCAATTTGGTAGATAGCCTTGATTGCAACCCCGTTAATATTTTTTTCCTCAAATATATTGCCAAAGAGAAATGACATGTGAGCAAAATGAATTGAGTTTTTTAAATTTTGTTTTTAGAATCCACCGTGCATGTTGGAATACGAAACGAAGATGTTTTCAAGGGACAAACATGTACGCTTCCATAGCTCGGATAACACATCGGAGACCATTAAAACTTACTTGTGGCCTGCACTCATGGAGGGTGGTTCTGGAGGTCAATGTGTTCACAAAGGAGTTGTTATCACCTAATTTAATACCGCAAAAATAAAGTTTTTTCGCGTCGTCTGTTTTTTTTAATTTGTACAAATTCAAACCATTCCACCATGTATTACGTTAATGTAAATCTATTTTAAAGCTTTAAAAGTAGTTGTGATTTTTTTGCAAACTACATACATACATACATACGTCATAATGGTCTGATGTTGCGGTATAATTTTGTATTTAAAAAAATTAATAATACGTATTTCTTGAGATCGTGTCATACAAAAATAAGAAATGTTGGTAATAATGAGTTAATTATACGTTGATTAAATGTAATTATATACTTTTATACCATGTTATTATACAATTCGATAAGAATACGTAATTCCATACACTTGGCATTTTTTAGGTTGGGACAAGGCTTGTTTTTTTTATAAAACTAAAATTTTTATGACATTATTTTATAATTTTTTTGGGAAAATTCTAGTAGTTTATTTAGTAATTATTATCATAATAAGACAAAGGATAATGAATGACTTTTATGTATTACATGTATTTACTTGACCATGCCAAATATACATTATCTACATACCTGTATGATTGACTTTCAAGATGTATTATTATTATTAGTAATAAAATGTAACCAGTTCATTTGATAAATTATTTTTACTATGTATTGGGATAACTAACATACTCATTAACTCATTGCCAGTTCATGGGAATATTATTACAACACCTAAAAAACAAGTGAACTTATAAGTTATAAGGATTTATATAGATAGATTGACTTAATGCTAGAATGTAGTTAGGCGTAGTAAAGTGAGAATAGATCAACGATGCCGCTATGCAAAACAAAAGAATAAGCCATAAGCATGTCAATATGAAACAAGAACCTATTTTTCATCTGCATTGATATTGCTCCTCATTTTCAGAATACTAAATTGGGCAAACTGATAAAGTTAAGCTTCCAATTAGTCGAAAGTGCTGACTGAGTTCATGATGATACCTTAACAAGCAAGGGCATTAACTCCAACACTACTGAGCATAATTTAAATCGTTGAAAGGATTTTTTTCATGCAAAGCAGTATCATATATTGGATTGTTTCACTGAAAGAGTGAATTGCATATTGCATAATTGAATATTGCATAATTGCAAATTTAAGATTATAATTCAAATTGCTTCAATCTTGGATTTTTAAATGTTGACTGCAGATCACAGGGAAAATGGTAATTAAGAACCGCCTCTCGGTTATTTCTAAAATTGCAGCCTTTCCCCTATGTGGCTTTATGTATTTATGTATAAAATATGTATTTGTTAACGAAATCCACATTATAATCCTCTTAATGTTTGGGTGTGTCCCGAAAACACAGAATTTCGTAAACCTTCACCAATCTTCACCAAATTTGGTACAAGCGCAATGTCTTTTGCCTAGAAGAATTTTCATCCCCCAGGGTAGTTTCCTAAGGGGGTGGGGGATGAATTTTCATAAACATTTACTAATCTTCACCAAATTTGGTACACCCATACTGTCTTTTGACTAGAAGAATTTTCATCCCCCAGGGTAGTTCCCTAAGGGGGTGGGGGATGAATTTTCATAAACATTTACTAATCTTCACCAAATTTGGTACACGCATACTATGTCTTTTGACTAGAAGAATTTTCATCCCCCAGGGTAGTTCCCTAAGGGGGTGGGGGATGAATTTTCATAAAAATTTACCAATCTTCACCAAATATGGTACACGCATACTACAGCACAAGGTCATTATTAATGACTCATTAATCTAGAAGAATTTCCATCTAGTTATACCGCTACTGTACTCTACACATATAAAAATCTCTCGCTTGCTCTCTCTCTCTCTCTCTCTATGTAAAAGGTGGTTCTTTTTTCCATTCTGATAGAGTTTATTTTTGTATTGCTATCTCATTCTTTTACACAAAACATGAGCTGAGCCGAGTCCATCTTATTTTGCAAGGGTACAGATGTAGCAGCAGAGAACACAGAAAATAGCATCTGAACAGAATATCAGAAATCATAGTTTGCTGGGAAATCTGTTCTGCTGTTGTGTGCGGAAATCGTCAACGAAGTCTAAACATATGTCAACTAAAAAGTTTTAATTTTTTCAATCTGTGTGTGCACGGTACCGTTAAGGTATACGTTATAAATACAACTTAATAAGATTGTGGGAAACATAATCAACTTATAATTGAGTTTTCATTGTATTGTTATTCACCTATGATTGTAAATTCTCAGTTTTTTAACTGATTCATTTTGACTGACCTACTCTTGTTGTTTGTAAATTTAAAAAAAGAAAAATGAAAAGAAGATTCATCCCGATCAATCCTCCACCAATTCCCAAATTTGCCCGGAAGGAAGAACAAGGAACTGTAGAATGTGTCGATCTCGGTTCTTCCAGTGATTCGGAGCCTGAGGAGGGTAAGAAATATAAAAAGTTTACTCTCTGATTATTAATGATGATCATAATCATATTATGATTGCTATATCAGATTATTAAAACACATAGCACATCAATTTAAATAGTTGTGTTGTTTGTTTGTGTGGTTTTACATATTAGCATTGCCGCCTTCCGACTGTTCCGACAAACCAGCAAATGATGCACCATTGAAAGATGAAGAAAGTACAAATTCTACTGACTCTGAAGATGAAAGTGAAGAGGACGTGGAGGAGGAACGTAGACGAATTGTAAATAAAATAATCAAGTGGGGATTTGACAATGGCGAAGAGTTGACGATGTCATTATGTCCAATACAACCTAATGAACAGATGATTGATGGAGTAAGCTTAATAATATTGATTGCTGACTATACATAATTATACAATTGTAGATAACCAAGTGTGTAATCTGTTGATATATCTTTTCAAATACAGGGTTTAGAACAAGGCTCCGAGAAAGAAGATAAAAATGGGAAAACTTAATCGTAGTTTTTAATTTTTACAAACATAGTTTTGACGAAAATACGTGAAATATATAAGTTATGTTGAGTTAAACTTAAATTAATATTATTCAAACATCCAAATTTACAAACTTGTATACCGCACATTTTTGAATATAAAAGAAATCATTGTACTATCGTGTGAACCGTTTGCTGTATAATTAAGTTTACGAAAAATGAACAAGAAAGGCGACAGCAGAACGTGAAATGCATACTTCAAATTTCAGTGTAAAACTGTGTACCCAAATATATACATTATGTTGAATGACTTAATTACGATGGAAGAGCGTCTTTAATAGTCAATAATAACGCAACATACATACTATATGAAACGTGCATAAAGATCAGGCATTCAACAAAATCATATTTCTTGTGCATAAAAATACCGGTGTACAGAATTTTTCATTATTACCTTGTCTCTACTAAAGGGGCAAACCATTAATCATTTTAAAGCAATAATTATAAAATTATATCTTGGGCATTGCATTGCGATATTTTGTTGGTAAAACTATACTTTATTTTTTTAAATGGAGGTAGTAGGAAATAAATATTCTATTAAAAAAGAACACTAAAAGTGCAAGAAATTACAACATATATTTCCTAAAATGCAGTATTCTTCATTCTTGGACGAAGATCTTTTCTAATTGGCACTGTTGTCAATGCCACACGACATCTTGCTTTAGAGCAGCAGCTGCACCAAGTTTCATAAATCGCGAATTTGCAAAGCTTCCGACGGGACTGGATGTTACTGCGGAGGAGGTTGGTTCAGTTGTAACTTGAGTTCCATCACCTCGAAGAACTGTAACACAGCGCCAGTTTCCCATATAGTTTCCTGTAATGTGAAAGAGGAAAATGATTTACGTACTACATAAGAACAATTATTAAATCATAATTTTATAATTTATACCTTTCCATAAGCGAACACATCCGTCGTCTCCAGAGGAAGCAAGAATAGTACCAGTCACATTCCAGGCAACTCTCCAAACTGTGGAGCTGTGTTCAGCGCACTGTGCCACCATTCTGGTGATGATTTTCGTTGGGACTTGGTTATCTTCTTCGACACTGCGAGATGCAAACATAACGATTAGTATTACATTCATCCAACACTTAATCCTGAATTTATAAACCTAATTACGTTTGAGGTTCTAAGGATACGATTCGCAGGTCCTTTGATGCCACTCCAAGCATGTGATGTGATCGTCCTAAGTTGGGTGCGAAGGAAAGGTCGTTGACAGGATCTGTTATGTCTTGTAAGCTCTCAATTCGATTCCATCGACGCAAATTTTCGTTAAATTCATATATCATTACTTTAGAAACTTCCTGAGTAGTGTCGTCGATGCCTAAAATGACAAAACAAGACGATGGAAGTAAATCACAAAATCATCATGCCTTGAAAAAGAAGCAATAACTGCAATAATTTATGTTGACGATGCTCGATCGGATACGGTCAGCTCTCCAACTGATTATTTAAAAACAAAGGATAAATATTACATGTATTTACTCTGGACCAACTTCATAAATTAGATTAATTACCAGTCTATTTACTAACCGACTTCTTCCCATACTGCTGCCGTTCTGTCAAAAGAACACGTCGCAATCACCTGCCCATACTCTGGATTTGCCCATGTGACCTTCCACACCGAGCCTGAATGAGCCTTCCATGAAGCTGTACAGCTCCAGTTTCCTGAGTTGGCTTCCAGCTCCCAAACGCGCACTGTCTGGTCACTGGAACAAGTTGCCATTCTTGTTCCATAGTAATCAAAGGCCACATCATGAATCAAGTCTTTGTGCTCCGTTTTCACTCCCCTCGCGACAAACATGATAAGCTAGTTAACTTTCTAATGTTACAAACTAGTATTCAGTTTTCAAATTTGAGCTCAAAACCTTATCTTTTCAAACATGAGCCTTTACACTATTTCGGTAAAATATATTAATCAAAATTCAAAAAATAATAATACAAATATTCCTGACTTTATACGGCAAACAAGTGGAAAATTGTGAGAACTGATGTGTGATGTGTATGCCAGAAAACAAAATAGCTATCATGAAGTTATTTCCTTATGAAGCATTGGAGCTTTGTAATGCGCCATTTTCACACTGCCCCGTGGTTTCAATGAGCTTATTGCCATTCCATTGCTTGCTTGTTCGGCCGCATTGAAATGTAACCAGAACCGTTCTAAAAACTTCATTAGCAGCTAAATTTAAAATTTGAAGTGCCATTGGGTTAGGTTGGTCACCTTGGGGGCCACAAATTAGAATTTCCAATTTGGGAGCCCTCCGTTTCAAATTACTGCCATGTCAGTCGAACTCGAAAGACTCAGGAGAGACATGCAACTGGCACTTTTGAGCAATTTTTTTCCCCTCAGCTCAATTTTTAGCTGAGAGAAATTCATAAGCTAGATATAATATTCTGCTCAGCTATTTATTCGTTATTTTTTTGCCTCAGTAAAAACCATTGAATACGTCAATTCAGCACAACTTCAGTGATAATTTTTTAC
>JAHZNC010003701.1:0-13414 GCA_027744095.1 Zhuqinia jingwanae | reverse complement strand
AAAAAAAAAGAAGGAAAAACGACAATGTAAGCTGTCACGCTCTTTTCCTTATATGCCTTATAGCGATCATCATCATCATTATCATAATCGTGAATTCCAAGGAGAAAACAAAAAAGGAAGAAAAAACTAAGAAAAGTAGAGAGAGAGAGAGAGAGAAAAGACTATCAGCATATCCCATCAGCAAATCATACTATTCGTATACCACGTGAAAAATAGGACATCTGTGTTTTTTTGTGTATGTTTCATTGTGGTCTCCTTGTCATCACATCTTGCTATCATTTTTCTACCTATTACAGTAACAAAACATATACATACATAATATATACTACAAACACAACATCCTCTCTTTCTCTCTCTCTCTGGCATTGTTCTGATATGCATCACACAGGATTACCAGCACAGATTCCATTGTGTGCCTTTCTTTCTTTCTTTCTCTCGCTCTCTTTCTCTTAAATATTATGTTATGCATATAGGCATATATGTATATGTATACCTATGTACTTTTTTTCTTCCTCTAGAACACAATTTGTTTGCATGAGACACCAGTGTGATGGCAGTATTGGTGTGGCGTCTTCCCTTTTCTTGTCGACATTCAGAGAATTCAGATGGGATTCGTGACAGCTATGAATAATGAAGAAAAAATCAGCATATGTGCTTATTAAATAGAGAATAAAGAAGACACATACTTTTTTACATGCCTACTACTACTACTACTACTACTACAAAGGTTTCTGTTTTTGGTGCTAAACGAGGATTCGAGTAAAAAAACACAACCACAAATAGGTGTGTATAGGTATGTATATTATCTAATATATTATGTATAATGAAAAAAGAAACTGAGAGGCAAACATGTGGAAATAAGGTAGAAAAATTGTCATATTACTACAGCCACTACCTTCGTTTTACACTAATAGATAGAAAAGAAGAAGAAGAAGGGAAGAAGAAAACACAACGTCGTCGACATACTTTTTTTCTTCTTTCTGCTTCTCTTTGTGCTCTCATATTATTATTTTTTCGATTGCCTTTGGTAATATGGAAAGAAATGGTGTGGCGAGATACTAAAAAGGCGATTTTTTTCTTAGTCTTTTTTCACATAAATATATTTTTTTGTTATTATTATTGTTATCATGTACATTACATTTTTTCATTCATTTGTGTGTCAAATAGAAGGATGGCAGCGTCGGCGGGGGATGTGTGTTTGTATCCCTTTCCTTTCATGTATACAAAACGTGTTTATATTCATAATACAATGCTCAGCATTATTTATGTATGTATATATTTTTTCCACCTTGAATAAACAAAAAAATATCAGCATCAGCAGCTGAGCATATTATCCTTTTTATCTTCATCTTCAAATAAACAATACAATATGCATATAAATATATATACATACATAAATATACATAGACACAAAAAAAGTATTTCAATGTTTGTCCTTCCCTTCTTCTTACTTTTTTTCTGTACTGCCGACTTCCAAAAAAAAAACCATGTCACATTTTTTTTGTGCTACTACTACGGATATCACAAGAAAAAGTAAAAGGACACGGAAAAGCGAAGAGGAAGAAAGAGAAGAAGAAGAAGAGAAAGGAAAAGATGTATTTTTTCCATGAAAATCCATCCATACTAATATCCAACTTATGAATAGTTACAGCAGCCAGGAGATTGCTGTTTGTTTTCTATTCTACATTCAACTTATGTATACTGTTTCAAAAGACAAACCGAAAAAAGAAAGACAAATACGTATATACCTACAACATAGGTAGCAGCTTATTTTGTGTGTATGTGTGTGTGTGTGTCTGTAAGGTTGAGTAGTAGTAGGTAGGTATATAGATATATGTATGCAGATGGATGAATNTGTGTGTGTGTGTCTGTAAGGTTGAGTAGTAGTAGGTAGGTATATAGATATATGTATGCAGATGGATGAATGAAGATGAGCTATTTATGGGCACTACGTGAGGGCATGAGACATGGGAGTCTTCATCTTGTTTCACCCAAACACACATTCATATTATTATCTTACTTTACTTTCTCTTTCTCTCTCGCTGACGATGGGTCTATACGTGTGAGTATGTGTGTGTGTGTCTATTTACAATATATGCACTCTCTAACAGTACCAAGGGAATAAGATTTGAGGATAACTACTACTACTACTACTACTACTACAATTTAGGGTTGTTGTTATATTTCATATGCAAACCTTTTATTCTTTCCATTCATTCTCAATATACTATATAGCTGCTCTATGTGGGTGTATAATGACTCTTTAGTTTAGATAGTGATGTTGCATAGTCAACAAAAGTACGAGTGTTTGGTCTTTGCAAACACGGGCATTTTCCTTGCGTATATGACCACGGATGAGGGTAGATAGAAACTAGTGAGATTTTGGATTTATCCAACCAATTACATAATAATGTTATTATGATTTTGCATTGCGTATTAAAATACAAAGGCATAATATTATGGCTCATCAGTCAGCATGTTTGAAGGGTGGATGCATATTTGTGTGCGTGTGTGTTTTTGGAGTTTTCAATTTGTAGACGCTCTTTGGTAATACAAGATACAATCTGTCATTGAAGCCTTGTGAGTCCCTTTATTTTACACACACAAACCAAGAGCAACAACATGTCATTAGGTTTTGAGGTCTACTACTTTTATGCATGTTGCTAAAAGCCATATACCTAGTAATAATAATGTAGCTACTACATTATATGTATGCCCATGCATTTTATGACATCATCAAAGTTTCTTGCTGCATAAATGACTAGTGGAAAAATATCCCCCTCCATCAGTTTCTTCTTTCATTTATATCCTTGTTCACCATGATTATCTAATGTCAAAAGAGGCCGCATTTAACTGACGACGTGTCTATCAGAAGAAAATGTTTGTCAATAAATTATACCTCATGCGATGGGATGCATGATGCTTTGCCCTATTACATATATGATTACTAGTACTACTACTACCACCACTACACCGCCCTGTCATGTCGCTGCTGCTTTTAGAGAGAAAACTCCCTGCTTTTCATCGTCTTCATTGTAAATTACAAAAGACTTGCTCAATTTTCTTGGGTGCAGTTTTATACTTCAGAAAAGAAAAGAAAAGTTTGTTCCTCGTGCCCCCTTCCTCCTCCTCCTACATCTTATTTTTAGTACGGAGAAAAATAAAATGATGGAGTGGAATGGAAAGGAAGTTTAAAAAAAGTTGGTGTGAGAAAGGTGTAGAGTTCGTCAGAAGAGAAAGGGAGCGAAACAAACACACAACAACAGCAGCAACGCTGAGCTACTTAATCGATCCTAGCAATTTATTCAGCTTTCAATCACTTTCATTTTGTTGTCGTCTCATCAGCATCACACAAAGTGCGAGACTACTACTACAACTACTGTATAGACTTGAATTTAACGCATAATGATAATATTATCCATGTGGCACATGCTATCAGTCAAAACCAACATTCCTTATATGTACGTATAACCATGTATTCATATATAAAGCACGTTTGAAAAGTAAAGCTACATAATGCTATTCAATTTTTTATCAGTAGACTGGTTTTAATATAAATGAATATTTTTTAAGATAAGATAGATACGAATAAAATATTTGTATCTGCGTTTAGAGCAATAATATCTAATGCTAATCTGCATCATCTGCTGTTTACGAGTTGACGAAAGTTAATTTTAATATAATTGTGTGTACATACAAGTTATCACAGCAGGGTCCTTGGATACTTGTTAATTAATGTATGAACCCAACCCTACCTTACCCAGCCTAATGTTTCTCGTACAAATCGTAAATTGTAGCGTATAATAAATGCAACCCATTTTCCCGAAAATATGTGTACATCAAGAGGGAAATGCATAAATAAACAAGTCGTTCCATTTTGTATTCATGCTTTATGCATAAATAATAATGTCGTCAGTTTTTTTGTGACCCATGTAAGGATGTAAAATAGTAAGGAAGTGGGCACGTCGTCATCATCATCATCATCATCGTCGTCGTCGTCGTCACTTAGTCCAGCCACCAGTAAGAATGTGCCTGCTGTTTCTGATTTAATTTTCAACTAGCTAAACGTCAACATCTCCGAAACATTCTGTTTAGTTTTCTTTTGTATATTTTTATGTACAACAGAGTTGCTGTGCATGCTTTGCCTCCGGCTTCCTTGTCACTTGTTACATTAATCTACTTAATTGGCCTTGACACCACGAAGGAAAAGTTATAAGTCGGGAAACAAATTAAATTAATTACTTTAATTCATGCAGATGCAATTAATATATATAAGGAAATGTACTAATATATGCAAATACGGACATAAATAGTAGCACAGAGTACTTGCCACGTGTGGGCGTTGTTGCTCATGTAATCGCAATGCTCTAATAAACTCAACAAAGTTCAAAGATTGTGCATTGACCAAAAATACTACCAAAAGTCCTCTGGAAATACTCTGGATCATTTTTCTAACTTGAGTTGTATCATATTACCCTCCAGGCAACTAAGTAAACACACATAATCATCACTCCACAACAAACACATATAAAATTGTTCAAAACCTATACACCGCAGAATTCCTAACAAACTTGCATGAGTGAAATTGGATGATACATACAAATTAGTTGTTTGTATAACCAGTAACCTTTGTATATACATATTTCCAATATTTTCGCCAACTTTTTTTTTCAATTTCGCCATTCAGAATTAAGTGTTTGTGTATGCATGCATGTTTGGGCAGGTGCACATAGCTCCATTGATTTATTACAAGTTTTCTCCTCTTCTCCTTTACACACAACAACAGCAAAAGTTTACCACCAAAATGCTCTCACACACTGCAATACTTATTCCTCATGCTTATTTTTTCACTGAGAAAAGGACAGATATTTTATAAGAATGAGTTGATGGATAGGACGCCTTGTAACATTATTTTTTTGGCTGCCAGTTGGTTATTGCTTCTACTCTTCCCCTTTTTTGACGACAAGTAATGATGACGATGATGAAATTGGGAGGCTTCCCCCAAGGCTTTTGGCAGCGACTTCCCCTCTCTCTCTCTCTCTCTCTCTCTCTGCTAGAGAAAATTGTGTGTGACATGATGATGAGGATGATGAGAGCAGTAGATATGATGGTGCGTGAGTTAAAACGATTCTAACTGTCTTCATCTACCATTCTTACAGCAATTTCTTCTCCACTATCTTCTCATCTTTTTTCGAGGGGAAATGTATTCTATGTATGTATTTTTTGCTTCCTATTAAATGGACCTGTATATGTAAGCATAGATAGAATGTTATGTATATATTTCGTTATTACACACATATTATATTACGTATAGTGACACTGGTGCTTTTGACTTTTTATAATGGCAAAAAAGCAAAAAGGTCTAACAAAAAAGTGTCTTAGCGTTTTTACTATTATTATTATTGATTGGAGTTCATGTTTCTAGATTTTTTTCCTACTTAACTCACTCACCAAAAAGAGCAACTCACCATACAAGACGAATGTCAAATCAAGAAGTGTGGTATAACTATAACCTTCCTTTCTCTCTCTCCTTTTCTCTCATCCAATTCAGTATATGCATATGTATGTGTGGCAGCAGCTCTCTCTCTCTCTCAGCTCGACTCCAATTTTTAACTAGGAGCACAGCTGTGACAATGTACATTATATTTTACTCACTGTAAATGGATATTTTTTCTTGCCTTCAGGATCAGTAACTAATGTGCATGTAAGGTGGTGGTGAAAGGGGATACAAATTGATACATATTATTTAACTTTGAATGCATGTATGTAGGTATGTGTGCATAGGTATGTATATAGGCCTATAATGGCACCATTTGAATGGATAAGCCAATAGTACTTTATGTCATGTGGACCGAAAAATGTCAATTTGTATATACACATGTATATATGGTAGTTGATCAAAATGAAAAAAAGGAGTGGGTGCATCATCACGCAACCGCATATAATAAACGCTTGAGCTTGACTAATACACCAATCTGCTCATTTTTTATGGTATGGCATAGTGGCAGTGGTTGGTAGCAAGCAATTCACAATAAAAGTAAAAGGAATAGAGCAGAGATGCATTTAAAAAAATATATTTTCTTATTATATTTGTGTGTGTACACACACATATACACATAGACTCCCAATACCAAACACAGAAGAAGAGAAGACACAAGCCATTAATAAAGGGGGAAAGGATTAATATTAGTATGCTCTTAGTTTCTCAAAGGCAATATATGTATGTATCAATGGTATATAAATAGTAACTAGGTATACTTACATGCGTTTAAAAGTTTTGATGTGAACACACACACACACACACACACATAACGGCAATAACAGCTGAACGTAATATTACTACTAATAGTAATAGTTTGTTTTATGGTGCCTTTGCATTTTGCCGTTATCTCTGCCGCAGTCTACATGATATGGCATATGACACAAGGACGGTGTGATCATGATGATCATTCATGAGAGAGGGTGGGTGGTACTGGTGGTGGTGGTGGTTCGTAGCAAGAAAAAAAGCAGTTAAAGTAATAACAATAAGTTACACTTTACACACTATATATAAATGTATTTATGTTCGATATATGCAGAGAAAGAAGGGTGAAAAATCTTGATGGTAGTGGTGGTGGTAGTGGCGCTTGTCGCTTACGGCTATTATTGTTGAAAAAAAAACTAGTAAACGTTGATGTTGTAAAGGGTTTGCTAATAGAAGTGTGGTCTTTGACGGTGGTGCTGGTGATACTCACATTGTATCTGGCTGGTGTTGCATAGTTTCTTGTGTGTAGGTAAAAAAAGTAGTAAACTGCACATGTTGGATGCTCTCCCACTTAAGATGATGATGATCATCATCACGCTGATAGTAATAAAAAGAGAAAGGAGTAACGTAAGTAGGTGGAAAAGAAGGAGAAGAAGAAAGACCAAGATGAGAATTGTGTGGTTTTGGTTGCTCAAACTACAAGTGACAATCTTTCAACTAAAGTAAATCCAAATGGGCACTTTCACTTCCAATTATGCAATACAAACGTATAGTGGTTTACTTTTTTAATACCTTGTATACATTATGCTATACACTTTTTTTTGAGCCTGAAGCGAAAAGTAAGTTTGTTAAAAGAAAGGTAAAAATGTGTTCATCACTCCAGTTACCATTATATGTGCCTATTATATTGAAATTAATAATAAGCATTTAGTACACATTAATCCTTATAGCATACGTACAACATGATAAAATACAATTCAAAATGAAAATATAATAATAATAATAATAGTGATGAAAGGAGTGTCAAGTTGTCATTTCATTTTATTGTCAGTTTTGCTGACTCATTTAAATTTTGCAAGCACACTTGCCGCCTTTTTTTCTTTTTTTTTGATAAAAAAATAAAATAAAATAAACGCCAAAGTCACTGTGCCATTCTCATTTTAACAAGTATGCAGCATGCTATACAGTTGTTGTAGGTATATCCGAATTTCAGGAGACGCAGATATACCATTTATCGTGAGATAAATACGCCTGCTCTTCATTTCCCATTCCTTCATATAAAATAAGTGTGTGTGTGTGTGTGCTGCCATCATTGCGTTGTTTTTGTGGATGTGTACCCCTTCTAACTAGACGACCATCATCCTCTCTAAATCCCACCGTAGTATAGAAGCATCAGCCGTACTACAGTCAATTACACTTCTCATTAAATATCCTGCTTATCTAACCATGATTCCCGTTTACAATCTGCAGCAGATCCACCATGTAGAGAGATAGAGAGCAAGAGAAGAAAGGGATCCTGAGGGGAATCAATAAATGTGGAAATTATCCCACACGGTCGAGCCAAATAACTGCACAAGAGAATCAAGAAGAGAGTAGAACGAACAAAAAATATATACCTATACGGATAAAATGAAGAATATTACTTGGTACTCGGGAATCTTCTTCTCTCTACTCTTTCTCATCTGTGCACTTTTGGTTCATTCTACCTTTTTTTTTGCTTGTGTGTCCCTCGTTTAAGTAGATATATAGTACTTCTGTTCTGTGTGGTAATAGGTTATCATCATCAAGAGTGAAATGCTTAGAGAATCAGCAATGATGCATTTGAGCAGTTCTCTCTCCCTCTCTCTCTCTCTCTCTCTCTCTTTATATCTATCTCTCGTTCCATTCCTCAGTAAAATGTGAGTTGAGGATTGGGAAGATAATATTTATGCTGAATATATAGAAGATATCTTCACAACGTTTGCTCAGAAGCACAAAACAGCGTGCACTTCACTCTCGACTATTATATTTCTCTCTTTCTTTCTTTGTGTTTACTACCAGACGTTAGTGTAGTAGCAGCACTAGTACCTACTCAAGTAAAATGCTATCAGCAATCACGGTTCAAAATCATCATCATTACTTATTATTATCATCATCAGTATGTCATTTCCTTTTTCCTTGATATACTCCTTCTCCATCTTCCATTTCTTTCACGCTGATGATGATAATAATAATGATCATCATCATCATCTTCTTCTTCTTGCTTACTTTTATGCTTCTTGTTATTCCACAAATTCTGAATTTAAGATTATATTAGGTGTTACATTTGAATGATTACGTGAGCAATATATGTATATATTTCTGTGCTTCGGATTTAGGAACATTCGTAATGCGCACACAAGTACCTATAAAAACCTGGTTGAGTACCGTAATAGTATAACCACTGCCATCACTATTGCATGTAAACATGGCAGAGCCCAAAATACGAAGAAAAAGCGAATACAATGTTATGGATCATTTTCCAAGATTTCTCACTACCATTTCCTTATTCCATTTCAAATGAATCAAATCACCAAGCAGGAAAAGATTATACGGCGCCAAAAAAAATAATATACAGTAGCACACCAATGCATGTTACTATTGCATAATATTTATAAACATTAGCATCACCTTACAAAGCAATCAAGTAAGCAAGATGATACCAAACTCGTATTTTTAATATCAGTTTGGTCCATTTGTATTTCAAATAAAATTTGAAAACTTTTCGACATTTAAATGAACAGCATTATAAAGACATAGTGTAAATGAAGGTACATAGTAATATGTCAGATTGTAGGACAGATTTTTTTTTAGCTTAACAACAAATTACCTACCAATAAAACTTTTAACTAAAAAAATAAAAATAAACTCGAGTAGACATATTATGCAATTTGGGAATTTTGGAAAACTAACTAACTAAATAAATTATGTGTATAGACATTAATGTATGTTATGCATATAAATAAGGTAATATATTCTGTGCATATAATAATAATAAGAATAAAGCGAAATAACCAAATAAAAGTTGGTAGTAATAGTAGTAGTATACTTGCTGTATAAAGCTAAATGAGGGGTAATAAATCTTTGCCAAGAATTGTATAACCAACCACACAAATAAATATTTTCAGAATTTTAATTTACTTCCTTTCCTTCTTTCCTTTCTCTTTGTATTTCCACATGGATAAAACGGAGCATTTTTGTTTGAACTTTTTCTTTGTCTGCGTAAATGCAATATTGCTACTTCTACTACTACTACTACTACTACTTGGTTAAAAAAAGAAAAGGGTACAAAAGAAAGGCTGATGATGATAAAATGAGCAAGCTATTTTCGTGTCTGTGTGTGGCTGTAACAATGGAGCATTGCATTCATCTCTTCCTCTTGATATCCTTCTAATCTTTTTACTACATCTTGCCATAACATATACCTATACCAATATACATTTATGAAATATTGTGCGTGTGTATAAAATATATATATATAATATATTTATTTTTTTGCAAGGAAGAGGAAAAGGATGAAAAATTGAGGGAAAGCTGGTGAGCGCTCATGATGACTGATGATGAGATCGGAACGATATGTCTAGAATCCAACAATCTAGCAACCTACTAGTAGTTTTCATGATGATATTTCCAAGAACATTTCCAATCCAGCAACTTGTAAAAAAAAGAAAAGAAACTGGAATCGTATACAAGAAGAAAAAAATGCCAGCAATCGTATACAAGAAGAAACAACCACAACAACAGCTACAACTACTACTACTGCATAGTGTAGTGTGTAGTAGTAGTAGCAATAGTGGTGGTGCTAACACAGAAGTAGCAACAAAAGCAAAAATAGTGCCTTTTTTTCTTGACAGAGCTATTTTGGAGGGAGAGAGAGAGAGAGACAGAAAAAAAGCTTCAAGTACCATCACGTTTGTGTATAAATATATATACAACATGAAAAGAAAACACGTGAGTAGGTATTTGGCAAGCATTTGCTGTAGTCTGCGTGCTGCAACTCACAAGAATCAAATAATAATAATAATAATAATAATAAATACATATATTGTACATACATACATTTAGCATCGTAAATATTATATAAAATTTATTATTTTGTGTAAGTTGCTATCTTCCGTTCTGTTTGTTTGGGATGCCACGGCGGTGGCACATCCACACGGAGCAAAGTGAAACGGAAGTCATAATACATTGCAGACCAAACATGTTTGGTTTAGTTTGATGTTGCTGCTTCAACTACTGCTGACGACGACGACAACGACGGCGACGATGATGATGATCAACTCACACACGCCAATAACAATGTTTCTATTTTTGCACATTTCCTCTGGTCTAGATACACAAGTTGATATATAATAATGTGTATGTGCATTGATAAAATGATGTTTGTGGTTGGGGTAGTGGTGAAAGCAAGAGAAGCTTCTTATTCTTCTGCTGCTGTTACATCTCACTCATTCATTCAGTCATTTGGCGAATCAGTTCCATCTTCATTTCTCTGGTAAACGCGACATTTCAAGAAAGAGAGATGCGAAGGGAGAGGAGTACCGAAAAAATAAATAATATGAAAAAGAAAGCCCCACCATAACAATTCATGCACAAGGATTCCTTTCAAGTGTAAATATATACACACAAAACAACATATATGCATGTACCTACATCTATATATATTTATATGTTTATGGGTACTCTGAACAAGAAAATGGCAAGATTGGAAATCCTGAGTGAAAGCTGCAATAAATCGGATTCTAACCGTTTTCTTCTTCCTTTTTCTGTATGTTGTCGTGCCATAATGAATACTGCTTGAAGGGCTCATGGAAAGAAAGGGAAAAAATTCCTGCGAACTGATGCAAAGCTCATATTATCTATTATTTTCGTTTTCTTTCCCTTCCTCTCCCTTCACCCACATTCGCCTTTGCCTTTCATCCAAAGAAAAACTGCCAGCACTGGTGTAGCCTGCTGCCTACCTATCTATCTTGCCTTGCTTCCTTCTCATATCTCTCATTCCCTCTCTGTAAAGTAGTACTGACTGCCAAGCCATTTTTACTATTACTCGATCATTTTTCCTTAAGAATAAATGCAAGCAGACGGAATCCAAACAAATTACCATCAATACGTATGACTGCTCCCAAGACAACAAATATATACATAATATGTGCATACATACATACATATGTATTCAAATTTATACTTAATATAATGCTCTGTGAAATGTTCATGGCATATAATATATGTGGTAATAATAATAATAATAATAATAATAGCAAGCCTCACTATCGTCACTAGTATATATGGATCAACGGGGTTTTGTGCGGTTATTGCAAATATGTGCTTATATGACAACATATATAGAGAGACTTAAAAACCGGTTTACCATTTCCTTTCTTACACTTGGGCTCGTCAGTAAAAAAGAAAGAAAGAAAGGAAAGCAATCTACGCCTCATTTTGAATGAAATGAAGATGGGCGTCTCATATATTTAATTTATTTGTTTAGTTATGCATAAACTTGCACACATCGACATTACAACCAAATTCTACCCTACCACGATCGTCATCTTTTCACGCGAAGCAAGTATCTAACTGCAACTGCTCACCAGCAGCAGTAGTGCTATAATAACTACCTACATTTATGCTGAGTCTTCAAAGACGATAACTATAAGGGGGAATAAAAGATGTGGGTATAGAACGTATTATAAATAGCATCTAGCATTCATTGGTATGATACAACACATAATAATAATAGCATTTTCGTGAATTTAACTACAAATCTATATTTTCATTTGCTAATGTGACATGATTATTAAAACTATTTATGAAGACCCATTAACCCAATTCATGTTTATTTTTAGAAAAGAAAAACTAAAGACAAAAATAACCAGCCTATCAGCTAAATGCAATAGAAAAAGAAAGCAATAATAAACAGAAACTTTGCAATGTTTTCTAAAGAAGCGAAAAAATAAGAACATGGAATAACTGCCTATTTTGCACGAACAATTTCCGGATTATTATTAAGCAAGCAGCAGGACACATATAAAGGCGCAATACATAGCAAAATTGAAAGGGTTTTTGAAAACAAACTGCAAAGAACCCCATTGTATTCCGTTTCCCATTGCAAAATAATGTGCCAACAAAGTGCATGATGAATCCAGTAAAAAATCAGACTATAGTTAAGTATGGCATTATGTATACATGTATACTTTTTTTTATCAAAAGTTGGTTAAATTAAATGAATTTCCTTTCAATCCGAGAGTAAGGGAAAAACTAAAGAAAAACAAATGCAAATCCTTGAAAAATGTTTTTTTTGTGTGGAGATATTATTCCCATTCAAAAGTTAATAGAATTAGGTACATATAATAATGATTCAATGTGGTATTCGGAAATTGTTTCCATTCCACATTTTTGTATGATGACATCTCACAAAAAGCAAGACAATGGCCTCCAGGCATTCATAAAAATACTCAACCGAGAAAAAATGTAAACTCACTGAGAGCTCTTGTATTTTGTCATCTCGTGTTATTTTCAGAATAATCTTCCTATAAACCATGAATGTGCTATTATAGTTTTCTGTAACATTTAAATATACTAACACATATTATGCATAATAAATGTGAGACATAAAGTATAGGGGATTTGTATGATCATCATCAGATAATACGTACCAAAAAAGTACAATGCTTTACTATTATAATATGCACTAACAATACAGCAGCACGATATGTTTTTGGGGATCGGATTTTGTGCCAAATGAAAGCTCTGAAATGATGCATTGTAAGAGGCTCTCGAATAAAAAAAAACTTTTAATATGATGGAGAAAGAAAAAAGGTCAAATTACTGTCGTCTCGTTCCAGAAATTCATTAACGTGCACACGGTAATCTGCTGATTGGAGTCGTACTTTTAACCTTTTACCATAGAATGTTGGGGCTACAGGAGCTCTATAATTAATTGTGTGTGTGTGTGTGCGTGTGTTTGTGTGCTGGATGGAGGATTTTTGTGTGGCGGATTTGCAATTAGTGCTACGCCGTGAATTTGAAATGAAGATGAACGCTGAAACAGGATACGAATTATCTTTTAGATTTTTTAATTATGTTCCATATATATATATAAAGTGCGTCCAACAAATATAAACTCAGTCATGTTTTTTGTAAATTTACAAAATT
>JAHZNC010003700.1:0-23591 GCA_027744095.1 Zhuqinia jingwanae | reverse complement strand
TCTCTTTTCAACTCTCACTCAACTCTCATATTCAATGTTTCCCAGTACAAGTTTTCCCCTTTCTTTTCACAAAATTCAGTATTTTTTTTGTAGATTCAACCCCCTTTCACATTCCAAGCCAAACAATATTATGAGGTAGATAAATGAATGTAACATGCATCTACACACACATACCTAAATACATCCATCCATATTCGGTCATGAAATGCATTTTGGAACGTAATTTATAGTTAGTATACTCGTATACTTATATCGTCGCCCTTATCATCTTGTGTGTATTTTGGAATATGCAATAAACCAAAAAAACTCATTTTAGTTTGTTTTTCATCACTCAACCTTACCATATACACTACCTATATATTATTATTATCATTATTATTATGCTCCATAGTTTATTCTATAATTTTTCTTTACATTCAAGTTTGTGTTCAATGTTCAAAATTCAATTATATTTACATATACAAAAAAAGTACGAAAAAACCGAATTTTTTAGTCAAGATTTTTTTTCTCTTGCAAACTTGTTGATTTTTTTTAAGTTAACAAGAAAATATTATGTATTTCAAAATGGCTGATGAAGAGTGACAACGACAACAATATATAATGATGATAGGTGTTTCCTTCGTGGTAAAAAAATCTCATCAATTCCCGATCAGTTCCTGATTATTAGCTTGGCAATGTGTAACAAAAAAACAACATCTCTACTAATTATGTAACAAGTTGGTTTTTTGTTTTACTGTCAAATTTTGTAGATATCAAAAGACACATTTTTTTCTGTTTCTAACTGTTTATGACTTTTTTTATATACATCTTATATTAACTTGTAAGAATGCCTACTTATGTATGTTCGTACATTTGTACACATTTCAATTTTAAAAATAAAAAAATAAATATAATGTGCATGATTTACACTCATGCATAAAAAAATTTCTTTTGATTTTATTCTAGTGATTAGAATAATGATTCTTATTATATTTGATATACCTTAAAATACTGTGACTGTGTGTGTAAAAAAAGTAATCTTCAGAAATAGGCACACATTCTTCTTTTTTTATTCATTCACTCACTCAGTTTTAGTTTTTTATTACTGTTATTATGCTGATGACTGCACGATCCAAGCATGGATTGCATGGCCCTTCTCTCTCTCTCTCTATAAATGCGTAATATTATGACAACTAGAGAAAAGATGATAATTTACGACGTGATAAATTACAAATAGACCATGAGATCGTGTGAAAAAATAACAATTTTTTTTGAAGGCATTCATTCAGCATTCAACTCAATTAGCTATTGAAATGTAACAGAAAAAAAAGGATGAATAGTTCACGACTATGACAACCAAAATGACGACAAGAAGACCATATATAACAATTTTTTGGAGAGAGAGAATACACATAATATATACTATTTTTTGTTTACAACGTTTGATTACCAAATTTTACAATGCATACATATTATAAATATATATAGTCATTTCTTAATCTTTAGTAAAAATCTTGAATCTTGATTTTGAAAAAAAAATCTTATTTTTTTACAATTTGAAATGAATGAATAAATGAAAAATGAATGGAAGAATAAGAAGAATGCATGTAATATAACAACAGATAAACAAGCATAATATTTATTAAAAAAACCCAGCAAACTTCAAAACTTTTACATGAGACGATAACACAACTAAACAACACGACAAAAAACTGCAAACTGAAAAGCAAAATATTATTATTTTTTAAATCGCTTTGAGTGGAATGTGGTGGTGGTGGTGGTGGTATAGTGAATAGTTTTCTTATCAACATGATTGCATCTCTCCACCACCATCACTACACTGCCATGTCTCTCTCTCTCTCTCTCTCTATTCTCCTCTCAATATATAAACCAATCAAGGAGAGCATTCTCCCTAAAATATTATATATATATGTAATTATGTGTTGATTACTACAAGAGTATTAATTGTTTGAACAAAAACTAATTAGACCTAATCAGTGCTAATTATGCATGAAAGAACATAATAAATGAAATTTATTTATGTTATGATGATGTTAAAACAAGAGACAGCAGAAGCACCAACAGCAGCAGCGAGACAAGCGTGTTCTCCTCCTCCTACTTATTTTCTCTCTTCTCTTTCAGAAAAAACAATTTTCTATTTACACAATTTGACAATGCTCTCTACACACTACAACAACTTCACACAGCAATCTTCTTTTTTTTTCAACAGGGAACAACTCAACAAGAAGAAGAAGAAAGACCGTTATTATAATTATTAGAACAGTCATCCTTTTCATTTTGTCATTTTCTGCTTTTTTTTTCCACCCAAATAGGCGGAAAAATTTATATATTATAGAAAACGACAAAACAACAGTGCCTTGCCATCAGACAAGTGGAGAGTGTGGGACCCATGCACTCTTGAAAATTTTCTTCTTAATAAAATAATGATGTAGGTGGTGGCATGGGGGTTGGTTGGTTGTATAGTAGTTTGTAGTGGTACTTTGATAGTGTTGACAGCAGTAATAATATTGGGTCCAATCACTGCACACACACACACGCGACTCTACTAATATTACATTTAAAACAGCAGAGAGAAGTAGTATAATGAATAGTAAATTTGTACAAAAAAACTAAATTAAAAGTTTTTGAAAGCTGCTGTCAAAAATATAATGCAATAATACTGCCACATAACAAAGTTGCTTTTGTTGTGGTGGTGGTCGTGGTACTACGGTATCGAGATATCGAGAGAATTGGGGAGGAAAGATAATATACATAGCAGTGCAATTAAATTTACCGTTTTTAAAATGTAATTATTTCTATGCTCACTTATTATCAGAGTGTTATCAGCATTTTGTAACAAAATGACAAAGTATAAAAGTAGGTTCTACTACAACAACAACTAAGAATGTTTCACAAATAATGTTCGAATTGACAGCGAATTGTAGGGAAAAATATAATTGAATATTGCTTGCTTTCTTCAAAGTGCTATGGCCAAAATTGCTTTCCTTGTCGTCCATTTTGATTTTTACAAGAAAATGTTGTTAATAATATTATTAGACAGTTTTTTGTACAAATAAATTCGTACGGGATTTTCAACTGTTGTTGATTTGATAACCAAATGGCCATGTATTTAAGTACTCAATTATGCAAGTCTTACAATTTTCTTCTTTTTCAAAAATTGTATTTAATCTTGAAATTGAAGTAAAAAATTATATAAGGTACATGTATACCTTAAATACTTTAATTATTAAAAACATGTCCCAATTTGACAATTTTTTTCCCAAACTCATTGATACCCTTTTAAACTGCAAGAGAATCTCAAAAAAAGTTATATATATTATTTTATTATTATTATTATTTCACTGTGCCTTTCATCATCACTCAACACTGCCATTCATTCTTCTTCTTTCTTTTACTCTGGAATATATTTTTTACTTTTTTTATGTCACGTTCACGGACAAAAATACATAGATATTCCTTTTAATATTATGCAATGCACTTGCTTTCCCACTTCGGGGCAAGAAAAAAAGCAACTTTGTGCAATATTCTTCTTTCGTTTAGCCCTGATATGCTATACTACTGTGAATCTACACCATATTATACTTCTGTTCCCCTAACCATATATATACCAAAGTCTTTCCTATTTTTTACTTTGAACTAAAGCTCACAAGGAAGAGCTTCCCGTCCCGTCATCATCATGATCATACTTAAGACAACAGACACCATGAGCTGGAGTTCAGTTCTGGTTCGTAACCTTGTAGAGAACCATCGCATCGTGGTAGTAGTAGTAGCTGAGTTTTTTTTCGTTAGCAATGCTCTGCTGAGAAAGAGAAGAGAGTTTTTTTGCTTGCTGCCAACTTGTTTTCATGATGATCTGAAAGGGAAAAAAATGGTAACAAAATGACGAGAGAGAAAAAGGGGAAAACCAAAAAAGAAGAATAAAAACCGAAAGAAGAGATGAATGAAAAAAATGAAACTTTTATATTTTCAATTATGAAGATTTTTTTTAGAAAGAGAGAAAGTTGAAAACGTGTAATTGAATTTTTCTATAAAAAAAATGATTGCCACTTTTATTGATCGTCTCACTGACTCACTGTGTTATTCCATCCATCTCACTCCATAGTTTTAAAAGATATTAAAATGAAATAATATTTTATGCATTTATCTAGAAATGGGCACTGGCACTACACTACATATTATATATACAGACTACAGACACTTACACAAACTTCTAGTTGGTCGTTGACGTCAACGTCGACACACTGAACGCAATCTTGTTATTACTATTATTATTATTGTATTTATATATATATATTTAGAAATTACTATGCTTCTTAATTGAATACAGTGAATTGTACTTTTGTTCCTTTTTTCCGTAGTATGCCGTGTGTAGGATGAATGAGCAGTTTTTTATTTTTATTTTTTTAAAAGATTCAATGTCACTTCATTCACAACTCACACAAACACCCAACACCCTCACTCACCCATCAACTGTCACCATGTACCAGAGAAGGGGCTAGGACACATAGGCCAATGGTACATAATACGTTATATTTTTAGAAATGTTTTTTTTAATGTTGGAGAGCTACACAATGAAACAAGAAGAAAGGTATAAAATGAGCATCTTGTTCCTGGCAGTGACTAATGATGGTGTAAATTTTTAGATTGGAGAGCACAACAATGTGTCCATTTTATACATTAGCCAATAATAAATCATCAACAATGCAGTTTATTTCAATTGACATGAAGCACACTAATATGGCATTGATTTTAAATGTATGGGTATAATAGAGGCATGCATATACATACATATATTTTATACATAGTTCATAGTTCATTGTCCAAGGTAAAAAAACAATTTTAGAATTGTTTAACTTAAACTCCAGTACATATGTTTATTACACAAGCAACTATTCGCCACAGAACAGATTAAAATGTACTATGCATGCCCTCGCACGGAACAATCTATGAAAGAGGGGATGCGTAGATTCTAGTTTAAGATATTTCATGGAAATATTATGTGATTTCGATAAAAACAGGCATATATGTTTCATACGCTTGTTTCTGAGTTTTTTCGCTAAATATTTTAAATTCTAATCATGATTTTCAGATTCCACCCTCATATTCATGTCATAGTATTAATGAAGAGTATATATATATGTATGTATATATGTATTATGTTTTTGTTTAAATAATGCCTTGTTACTGTAAATTAAACTTTTTTTATGAGACAAAAAAATGTTTTAATAACTGACATTATGCTAATAAAGGAAGTGTGTATTGCGAAATCATTGCCATTAGATAGTAGATATCATCTGCTAAACAATATTTTTTTTGCGAAACAACGGAAACATTGACAAAATTTTGGCATTATTACGTCATTGTGAAATATGTATGCAAAAACATCATTACCCTTCAACATCGTAGTTAACCAATGAAAAAAAACTTTTGTGTATGAATGTGAACCATGTGTCATGTGTGATGATTTTTTTTGCACCAGTAGTAGAATAGCAACCTCTTCAGTACTGTTGATTATACAATGACACTTTAATAATACATATTTTTCCTGAATAACATTGTATCCCAATCAAATCCATCATTCATTAGTCATCATCATTTTCCTCGCCCAATCATGCAAATCATATATTTTTTCTCATCATATCATCATATCCAAAGCAAGATTTTTTTTTGTTACAAAAAAATATTTCACAAGAATCATTATAGCCACTTCATATTTTTTTTATAAGAATGATAGTATCTTTTCTTCCTATCATATCATCATCATCCACCAATCACAAACTGTATAGACCGTTGCAACGACAATGAAGTCAGTTAGCCATAAAAATACATAAAATATTATATTTGGATACCTATCTACCTAAAAGTCAAAAAATGAGAAATGCTAACGAAAGCTTGTTGTATTATCCAATCCATCCATCTATCCACTACCACCACCACCACTGCTTCTGTGAATACCATGTATATGTTTTGAAAGAGTCAATGAATGGTGGCTGGTGTCACAATGAAATTCTACTACTACTCCTACAAAAATATTTTGTTGAAATGCCTACATTAAAAAACATGTATAATATTAATATATTCGTATAAAGAGGAAATCTGAGGAAGAAGCGTCCTCACACAAATATTAATGTATTTCATTATAAACCTAGTTCATAAATGAAAAATTCCATTGAATAACAAACATAGTATCATCATCATCATTATTATTATTACTATACCCCTTCCCTTCTCCCTACTTCTTATTCAACTCAACTCAATATTTTGCTGCTGGCAGCAGCACAGCTATAAAAAAAAGTATTTCAATGAATGAATGTAGTAACCAAAATCATAATTCAAATTCTGCTGTGTATACATATCTGTAAAGATTCTTCGTTTTCTCCACCATTTATCATACGCAGACGTATATATCTGACGCAATGCATGTAGATATTCAGTTATTATGGAGGTAGTACAGCAATATATAGCCATATAACTTTATTGAAATTATAGACTTGTACGTGTACGTATAAATTATAATAGGAAAAGTAATTTTAAGGAAGTCAACTCAACTTGAGGAATTTTATATCATTATTATTATATATTATTTAATATGAAAAAAAATATTTCTATTCTTGTCAAGCAGTAATCAATAATTCATTTTATACGACAACGTTGAACATATAACTTCTTCTACAACACTTTTTATTATAATTATTATATACATAATATGCAACTAGCACATATTACTATATAGATTGGTTGGTATTTAGTATTAGTAGTGTCATTCCTTCTGGCTCCTAATATTTAATTCTTGTCATAAAGTAATTTGCATATTTATGAATAAAATTGTTGGGATCCTTCCTTAGAACAATCAATATGGGATCAGATGATGAGACACCTTGCAGTAAAAATTCATCATCAAAAATTATAAATAAAGTTGCCATAATTTTATATCTCCTAGATTAAAGTACGCCGTGTATGGATACATTTAAGTCTCAACTTCTAATCTTAAACCCATTGACTACCTTCCATATTCAAGCGTTTTTTTTTGGAGCTTAAATTTTTGTAAACAAAGTCAAAGTTCATCAATATATGAGTTTGTTTACAGAAAACTTCTTATTAAGCCCAGAAATAATGCAAATATGGTGATCTATAATGCTTATTGCTCGTGTAAGAGAATGTAAACAAGCAAGCAATGTATTTTCCAATTTCCTTTTCCCATATTTTTTCTCTCTACAAAATGAGAGTACACAATAATAATAGAAATAATACCTACGTTAGTAAGTAACAACAATATGCATTCTTTCAGGTTATTCGTGTATGTATGTAGTTATATAGGTACGTATGCATTTACATGTTCTCTTATTATATATACATGGTCCATGAGCTCAATAAACGAGAAATATTTGAGAACTAACTGAAACAAACGAATATGTGTAGCTAAAAGTGCCAAAAAGATAAGTTCCATGTAATGTTTATTATTTTTATTTTACATTTTAGAGAGAAACATTACATAAAAGCAACCTATCCAACATAATATGTAAAATGATTTGTATTAAGTAAAAGATATATTTTTTTTGCATAATATGTACCATGTACCTGTGTATTTTTTTTTGCATACAGACAGGTTAATATGAAGTTAGGAAGGTATCATATTTACAATTTTGATGATATTATGTTTATGTTACGTCTTTAGTATAAAAACAAAAGAGTTATAGAGCTACTAGTATAAAAAATGGAATATCCGGGCCAAAACATTGTGCTTCCTCTCTCTCTCTCTCTCTCTCTCTGCTTTAACAAGATTTAAAAGCAATATCCTTTATTATTGCAAAAAATATTAATGTGAAAAGATGCGACAAAGTGACAATAATAATCATACAATATACCTGTACAAGACACGTACAGCAGGTGTACATGATAAACCTTGTGAATATATCTAATGCATATGCATGTATTTATGTAACGAAAAATAAATAATCTTTAAAAAAATAATAATAATGTGAACACAGGTTCAATTTCCTCTTATTTTCTACTCATATTATTATTTACAATATAGCCAGCATGTAAATATTCATTTCCCATAAAATACATTCTACTTTTCCCCCTAATCAAAATAATAACAAAACAAGCAAAAAAAACAACAACAACGGGAAATCGAAAGGGGAAAATAATATACTGTTTATATGTCTAATATGCAAATAAACAAGAGCAGAGAGATAAGGTTCAGGTGTAGATCTAATATGTGTAGTAGTATAAGCAGCAAGCAAGAAAAAAAATATTCAACAGAAAATAACACCTTCCACCTTTTCTCTCTTCTTTTTTTTTCTCTCTCCTTATTTTCTTCACAACTCACAAACCATCAAATTAATTCGTCCTCGTCGCAATATAATATGAACTATATATAATATGTAAAATGTGTATCATTTTTGTTTTTACTAAAAAAAATGGAAGACAATATAATAATAATAATATGATATAGACTTACACTTAAAAAACAACAAGAATATCATCTTATCTTCGTCATCATTCACGATAACCAGTACACTTCTCATTTTCATCCTCATCGCTTTCGTCTCCTCTGTACTATTATCATCATCATCATTTTGTTTTTAGTGAGCAAAAATACATGCATATTTCAATTTGAACCACCACCACTACTCCTTATATTCTTTCTTACTTACTTTATAAAAAATACTTGCATTATAAATATATGCATATAACTTCTACATATATATTTCTGAAGATTCTTTCCATTATTTTATTTCTGACGACTGAACTGAGCAGGAGAGAGAGAGAGAAGAAAAAAACAAGTAACAAAAGATATATGACATTCTATATCCTTCCCGATCTCTCGTGCTTTTTTTTACACCAGCATCAGAGCAGAATAGAAAAGCTAGTTACTTTTTCTTCTTCCTTTTTTTTCTCCTTAAAGTTTTGTATTTTACTATTTCTCCGCGTTAAACTACTCTTGTTACGAGAGAGAAAAAAAAGAAAGAGAAGTACGGACTATGCCTTTCCTTTTTTTACTAAACGATATATTGCTACAATCACTTGTTATAACAAATAATAATAATAATGATAACTAGTAGCATCTTCCTTCCTATATATTTTCCTGTCCCCCTTTTTTTCTACTTCACCCCTTTTCATTTTTTTATAATAATATTCTTGTGTAAACTATGAGTAAATACACACGACACACACACACACACACACAACTAAAATGAAACTGCAAACAACTACTAAATTTTGTTCATATACCATCATTTGACATTATATAAAAAGCTATTGCTACATAAGCTGAGAATGAGAGAAGAGAAGAAAAAAAAACAGAAGAGAAGAGAATAAGATTCAAGAGACGCAAATAATAATTCATCTATATTCCATTATAAGATTGGATGAGAAGAGTGTATACTGTATACATGAGTAGCAGCAGAAAATAAACCAAGTTTCATCATAATCATCATCATCATCCTCATCATCTCTTATATATTTTTTTTGTCTTGCTCATCTTCTCTACTATTTCTTTCTTCTTCTACACTGGCAATAATAATAATAATAGGAAATGAAAACGAACATGAGTATACGCATAAAATGCATTATTATTGGAAGGATCCACAATCCACACAAAAAAAGTAGTGCTCCTGGAGAATAGTAGTATAGAGATGTGTATATCAGAGAATACCGACTTTATGTCCAAGAAGCACACGTTTAAGAACATATACACTTATGTAAGTAAACTATGATGTGTGTATGATGACGATGATGTCTTCTTCTTTGAAGAAGAAGAAGATACTTGATTTTATATTCATTTTTTTTAAATAGAAAGTATATAACACCAAGTCTTCTTTTGCGACTTGCTAGTTTGTTTAAGGTGAGCTAGTAGTAGTAGTAGTGGAGAAGTGAGTAGGAGAAATAAAGTTGGGTTATAATGTTGAAAATGTGTGTGTGTTTGTGTGCAAGTGTACAACGTGTCATCTGCATTATTATTATTATTACCTTTGAGTAAAAAAAACGTCTAGGTTTATACATGGTAGTATGGATATATAAATATGTGTGGGAAGTGAGAACAACCAGTCAAGTCAGTAGATAAAATGCATTCATATCACACAGAGTTGACATTCATAATAATCTATTCTGTTTTCACTCCTGACTTCTTTTTTCTTCTCTTACTTTTTTCTTGCTTTCATTTCTGCTGCTGCTGTTTGTTGGTGCTTCCATGAAGTTATTGCGAATCTGAATCTACTACTTCTCTGCTACCAAAACTACTATTCTATTTTGCTGGTTATATAGGTATTATTATTATTATTATTATTGCTATTATGTACCTATGTACTGTACCAGGGAGAAGAAGAATAAGAAGAATACTAATATTATTATTGCAGTTTCCTAAATCGATTTCCGTCGCTTTTCACATATAACATTATTATGTGTTCCTTGTTACAAAAGTGAGCATATATATTTTTATGTCTAAATACATTTATGTATATTATGTGCATGTTATAATAATATATTCGTTAACTTCCCTATAAATAATATTCTTCCTCTCATCTGACGTCATGAGGCTATTTGTTAAATTTTTTTTTCAGTCTTAAGCCATATTTCAATATAATCTGACGTGTAATCAAGATTATTTCGGGAGTAGCTGCACACAACTCACACATCATACACCATTATATCATCATCGTTGCTGCTGCTGCTCCTGCTGCCCGGTCTTGTTGTAAATTTTGTATGTTTACGCATATTGCAATGTATGTAGGTTGTAAGCACACTAATAATGTTTATTATGATTGTATTTGTACGGGAAGAGCAGAACACAAGTGTGAGTAAAGTACAAGGAAAAAATCTAAAAGCGAATTATAAGACACAGCAGCATGGTTTTAGCTTAATATTTTATTTATATGATGTGATGAGATTGTCTTCTGCGTATGTATATTTTAGTTTAAACTTAACTTATCATTTGATTTATAAAAAAAGGATGCATGTGTGTAAATATTCATGAATACAAGGAACATTAATAAGTAGTGTAGTTTCTAGTTATCATATCACAAACAAAGTAGTCTAAAGAAGTAACGTGTTGGATCGCATAAAATGTGTGCTACACACCAAAAAGATTGTTTGTAAACTTTGTAGATTGTAGAGAAGATTTTATAAACATAAAATTGTAGAATAAGAAAATATAATGGTAATACTATAGAATTAATAATATTGGAAGTAAATTGACGACAAAAATATTTTTGCACTAAACTTGTTAGATAAATTTACACGCCCTTATAGAAATATTTTTCATGTGTAACGTCTATATCCTTGTAAGATAGGGAACCTGCAAATTTGTAATACACGAAGAAGGAAAATTTAAAAATTTCTAATTTTCCAGTATTCGAAAGAAAGATGCTTTTTATTTAAAAGAGAAAAAAATCAAATGATTTACAATGCATGGACAAAAGCAACCATAATGAGTTTTCTGAGACTGAACATTTAGTTATAATAATAATAATTGTATATAATGTACACGTTTTAACATGTTTAACTTAATAATAATCAGCAATTTGAACAGGTATTGTTCAAATCCAAATATCATGAATCATCTCCCTGAAATCTTTGATGGTTTAAAAATACTTAATACATATTCATGAGCTATGATGATGATGATGATGATGGAATCACACAAGACCCTGAGGCAATACCAAGTTCAATAAGCGTTTGTCATTCGAAGAGGTAGAAGAAGAAAAAAAATCAAATCTTTCTTACTTCGTGTATCATATAAATAATAATATCAGATAACATTAGCCCACCACTACCACCACCGATGATAATATACAATGGCACATTAATTTAAAGGAAAAACTTATTTGCATTATTTGAATGCTGTCTGTGCTGCCTTGTTTGCTGCTGTATTAAAAAAGGATTGGCAATGTCACATGCTACATATTTATTTTATTTTGTACCAGAAGAGTGCATATACATGTTTTCATGTCTTCAATTCAATTCATTTTACATTCTGATTGTAAAAGGAAGAGATTATTATGCCCCATGTGTTTATGCATTTTTGCCACACTGCATCTTCCTTTTCTTCTTCCTCTTTTACTGTTTGTACTTGTTTGTAAGCTTCCTATTAGCTTGAAAAAAAGGCATCTATAAGCTTCCTCTTCATCTTTCTTTAATCATCTTGTTTGCTATCAATAAAGCTAGAAAAAATGTATAAAGGTTACTCGTATATAAAAGTTTTAAAAAAATTGCTGCTGCTATACTATAAATTATAACATTATACCAACTTTGTTTAAACTCATGCAGTAAAAATAATATTGTTTGACATCCCGTTCATGTATTCCTTTTTATATGCTCTCTTCCAAAATGCATAATAATATAATATTCACCTCCAACATTCATGAATCAACTCTACATTCCACACAACTGTGTGTGTGTACCTATTTTACTATTTGCACAAAAACCTTGTGCGTTGTTGGATATTTGTAGTCGTCCTAGTCGTTGCTCGTTTTGCGTTATTGTATTTAGTAGTAGCAAAATGCAAAAGCAGAGAGGCAGAGCAAAAAGAGAGGAGAGTTGAAGAAGACGAAGAAGAATAATATCCCCCTTCCTCTTTTCGTTTCATTGCCATTATTTGGATGTATAATAATAATAATAACAATAATGTTATATGCTTTTAGACTTGGTTGAATATTATATAATAATAATAACTGCTTTTATATTTTGGAGGGAGCAGCAGCAGCCTCTAGCTCTCTATGTATAGTATAGTAAGTAGTAGTGATGGTGGTGGTGGTGGTAGTAGTAGGAGCTTTGACAAGCTATTATTCATTTCAAAGATGACAATCAGAACACAGTGGTGAAGAGAAAAAAAAAATCAATCGTGTTATCTTTCAACATGATTAATTCCTTTTGCTTTTATTGCTTTCATTTCAATTGTGACAGCTTTGTGTATTATAAAATGTGTTATCTGTGTGGATATATACCAGAATTATCAACACAGAGGCCATTCTCTTATAGTAATATGCATGTATATATGGCAGTGTTTCTCTTGAATTGCTTGTTACATTTATTATAAAAAAGTACATATTCAACGAATAATATATATTATTGCTGTACATCTGTGTATGTATCTTTTAAGTTGTGTCCATACTCCATACATATATATATATCCATGTGGCAATGGTAATTTTGAAAAGAAAAGGAAATACAGCGGCAGCAACAAAGAATTATTGTATTTTGAATAATACGTAGTTATATTTATTGCACATGTGTGAATCTTCTACTCAATAAAATTGTTCATGCTTCAATTGAATAGATTTTTTTTACACTTGGCTGTTTTATTACAAGTAATGTTGTACGTGTTGATGATTTGTGTTATATATATACATAAAATATAGAAGAAATGTCGTTTAAATTAAATATTTTGTAATTTTGAAACTTTAAATTTATGATTTTTCCCCTCAATTGCAGAGAAACATCTATATTATCTAGGACACATCTTAATACGTCGTTGTTAAAATGTACATCCAAATTGCAGATCGGAAGTGATTCGGGCTGTTCGTATGAACTAATTCTGCAATCAACTTACTTAACCTGCTATAATAAATTAATTAACCATAACTAAGTAATATTACATTAAGTCGTATAAGTACTGCATGAGTCTGTAAAATGAAGCATACTGTATGACTGGACTAAATATTTCATATTAGTATTTACAGCTACAACAAAAGTCAAATCATATCTAATCTCAAATTCTACCCCAAAAAATGAAACAACAGCTAAAGAAATATTTGATAGCCCGTTACAAACATTATCACAAATTTAAATGGAGAAAATCGTCTCTACATTAATAATTCTTAAATACAGCTTCAGTCGATAATAATATCAACTCTTTGTGAATAAAAAGTTGTTTGGGAAAAACATCACAATTAAAATTTCATAAACTGTTGTCCAATAGCTAAAAACGTTGAACTCACCTCTACTAAATCTATTAATGCAAAGAACCATTCTCTAGTATTTTATCAATAGTGGACATCAACAAAAGGCTCAAAAGCTTATCTATCAAATAGGAGGTAGTCGTTCATCACTAAAATTTTGATGATGGCGTATTAATTTATTTTTTTCGTTTGAGAAATTACTTGATTTCTACTCACCATACTCGACTCTTGTGCTGTACATCTATTCTGTCAGAAACTATTAATAATAAAAATATATATTTTATGTCAAACAGTTATTCGTAAGTACATACATTATAAAATAGATTTGTAGATAGACAGAGAGAGAAAGAGAGAGACAAGTATGTATGTTCTCAATCTAAAGGAAAAAAACTCATCAAGAAATCATCATCGTTCATCGGCTCATTTTGAATTGATGAACAGTACACCACTACTACTACCACTACACAATGCTGTTGTTGTTATTGTAATACATTAAAAGATGCCAACAAAAAATATATTAACAATGTTAAAACTGTATTATAAAAGGATTTTATATGTTGTGTTTGTTGTCTGATGTGCCATCGGCAAAAACAACGAAATTATTAATTACCAAAGTCTCACACAAAAAAAAACCACCTAGGGAGCTTACGGATATTACATTCATAAATAAATGCAGCACAGTAACATTCGGGCAAACACACACACACACACACACATCCTTGCTTATGTACCAACCACCTCACAACCACCATCCACCACAATGCCACCCTAACCACCTTTAAAGTTTTTTTTTATCAAAAGTAAAACCGAAAACCAAGATATATAAATATAATTTTGTATTGTCCACACTCCACACACTGTGTGTGTGTGTGTGAGTTGACTTGTGGTTCCCTTTTCATCCAACTCTGTTTTACAATATGTATGTAAACTTGTACAACATTTTCTCTCTTAAAATTGTTATTATTGAATTTTTTACACACAAGTTTAGTTACTGCTGAACAGTGAATATTGTATATATTTCTTTTATTATGTACATTTTTCATTATGAAATATTTATCGGCTACCAAGAAGGGATGAAAATTTTGCCTTTTCGAGTGAAAATTCATAATCAAAATTAAAAATGAATGGGAAATGTTTCCAAAAAATAGTATATAGACCGACACCACAACATTTTGGCATCAAAACAAGCAAAATAGTATTAAAAAAGTATAATAATATTATACATTTGTGTTGCAAGTTGTGACTTTTTCAATTTTGATACTTAATTCTGTTTTTTGGATTGCAATGTTTGCTTTTTTTGGCTGGGCTAAGAATATGATTCACAGTGCCCCAAAAATCCAGTCTCTCAAACTTATCTCTCTACAACTTTTTTTTGCTTTCAACCCTTTAAAACGGTAAAAACTAATTATTATTCTACATTCCATTGAAATTCCACTGTCCTGCTGTTGGTATGAATTTAAATAGTGGGACCCATACACACAAAAAGCAATAAGATTCAAAAGATTCATTTCGATTGTGAATCAACTTTCACCCCGTTTTTTTTCTCGGTGGCTACTATAATACTACATACATTGCATACATAAACTTTAAAAAAAATGTTGTGCATGGGTTTAAACATTAAACACACAGTAATATTTTTTCATTATTGAAATTACACTTGTGTAAATAAAAGTATTTTAGTAGAAATTAGCCATTATGATCATCATCATGATGGTCGGAGGATTAACAATGAAAATTTTTCATCAGCAACAACAGCAGCAGCAGCACACCAAAACAACCAAAAGCTTTCAATTTTAGTTGGAAAAACATTTGAACATATAAATATGGTACACATGCAATGCATACATCTCTCTCTCTCCAAAACATTGAACAAAATTTACTTTCTCTGTTGAAACTGACCCAACCAGAAAAAAAGTAACCAAACCACACACACACACACACACATGACATTTAATAGCTCATACATTCCCATTATTTTCCAATATTTACACAAGCTGATTAAATGTTCAAAATCTACACATACTACACACACACACACACACACACATACGCACGTGCCAAAACAATAGCAAGCAGTCACATATTACGTGTACATTAAACATGAACAAAAACTTGTTTTTAGATGAACATGTTGTTCAAATACCTACATACAACGAGATATATGTACTGATAAGATGAAAAGAACAAAAAAAAATCTTTTCAATTTTTACTTGCTTATTTTGCTCATGGATCCAGAAAGAATAAAGTTTTATTGATAAAGTGGAAGATTTACAGTGTACACTAAACACTGGCCGATCAAAAACATATGTGCGTGGTTAATTTGCAAACATGTTCTATTACGTTTATACTTTACACTACTACTACTCTTCTCGTAATAATAATAATAATATTGAATATTGAATAAGCACACATTTTATACCATTTTCATCATTATAATCATCACCTCATTTTATCTATGAAAAATGTGCGTTTATGCAGCAAATAGCAAGGAGTAAGTCCACAAGGGAAAACACTACACAAGCAACTCTCCCTAGTACACTTTGTCCTTTAGGTTAGTTTACACTACACACGACGGTTTATATATGTACATATATATAACCATTATTGTTGGGCTTTGGCCCAATGATTTAACCTGTGTGTGTGTGGTGATATGATGGTGGGTCAATCCAGGGTATTTAAATATGCGCTTCGATTGAGCCAACCAAACAAACGTGATGAAATAATACTTTTCACAGACCTCTTTTCCATTTCCCTACTTTCACATTAATAACAGCAGCTTAATAACAAATACAGCTTCCAATATATGCATAAGGTATATATATAAATATACATAGCTGCAATATAATATATGTTTGGTCGGATCCTGCTCTCCCATCTATAATAACAATGATGATGATGATGATTGTCCAAAAATCCAATGAATTGATATATTTCATTTTGTTCCTGTACCGCTGCAGTACATGCATTTTACTATTTATACTATACTTACAGAATTTCTGTGTAAAAACTTTCCCTCCCTCTTGTACTCTCACCCCTATTATTATTGTAAGCAGAGAATTTAGTGTAACTTAAAAAAGCATATCCCAAAAAAGAGAAAGAATATATGAGCTAAAACCAGAAGAAAAAAATATATATTCAGTGCCATTTCCCTTTTGGACATTCCGAGGTTGAATGAATGCATAAAAAAAGGAGACCATAAAAATGAGGGAGCATAAAAATTATATAAAAATTCTCATCATCATAATAATAATACAATGCATGTATGTAGATACAGTGGCACATGTCCATAATCTTCATTTTTAGTTCAGCAGAACAAGATACTAATGTAAGTTGACAATGAAAAAATATAAATTCTTATTGCATTTTATAACCCCGGCGGTAAGTATTCTTTTCTTTTTTTGTACTTGTTTGATGTGGTCAAAAGTTGAATGTTATCTTGTTTGTGGTCGTGACTCGTGACTGTGTGTTGAAAAGAGAAGAAGATATGGCATTTAAAGGAATTTTTCTTTCCAGCATATTTTGTTTGTTGTTTCCAAACGGTCCAGGGGAAAAAGGGCAATATTTTTTACTAGAATTCATCACACACCCACCACCACCGTCACCACCACCACAAACTAGCTTTACTACTGTGGTATTTGGTTCATGGGCCATAACAAGTCGTCACCAAAAAATTTCCACTTGGTTTTACGTTTTTTGTCGTAAAAAAAGTGAAAATGTAACAAAAATTGTAAAAATTTCTTATTTTATTTTTATTACTCCCTTTATTATTTTTTTGTTTTTAAGTAAAATGCACAGTAGGATGAAGGTACACGCAGTATATTTAGTTCCGCCAATTTACTATTAGTCTAGCAGATGACGATAATTGAAGCAGGTTTCCTAAAAAAAAGTAAAATGCAACGTAATTGAAAACGTGTAGCAACCCTAAATTCTGCGCAGACAAATTATGTAATTTAAATACTACGCAAAAAAGTATGTTGTGACATGCATGTACATCATTTATATGTGTTGTAAGTATTATGCAGCAAATGGAATAGTACAGAATAGGCAGACTGTGTATTTCATGAACGTATAAATTACATGAAAAAATAAGCAACAGATTTGTACACACATGAGACCAGATATTTTTTATACTGAATTGCAATAAGTGGCCCTTTATAGAGAGACCACCAGCATCATAATACCAGAAACAAAACAAAAAAAATGTACAAAAAGGTGAGCATTTCGTTTTTTAATAGCCCATTAGACAACATTATAATCACAAGTAGCACTGCGTAATCAATTTTAGCAGAAGCGCAGCAGTGGCACTGGGGTAATTGGAATAAAACATGCAATGTCATACGCACTATAGCCATATTATTATGAGTGAATTAAAAACAAAAAAGTTCTTTCGATGTGTGTGGTATGTCTGGCATATATGGTGTGACCCATGTGGCAGTCAAAATCTGGAAAAGTACATCTTTAATGGGTGGTTTGTAAATGAATAGGATATTCATGATGATGATGATGATGATGATGATAATTATGATGTGTTTTCAAGTGAAAACAGAACAAAGTCAAGTGCACACACCATATATACTGTACACCAGTGAATACTATAGTGTCATGATTACGTTATGATTGCTATTCCAATTTCATGAGAGAATTATGATTATATAAAACACCTACAAAACTGCAACTTTGAGCAAAAAATCTACATCAACCCAAAACCAGCAGCAAAGAATGAGTGAGAGAGAGAGAGAGAGAGAGAGAAAGAGTAAAACCTGTAACAGCATTAACACGTAACGAGGAGATAATTAGTTTCTCATCATCAACAACCCTTTTCTCCTGTGGGCCATCTATATTCTATGGAAAGCACAGGGAAAGGAAAATTCTCAGTTTTTTTGTTGAGTTGAGCTGAGTGAGTTTAGTTTAGACAGTCAAACTACAACACAACAGCACAGCAAAAGTAGCAAATTGAAGTAGGAGTAGTACATGTACAGTGTTTGGTAAGGCGAATATAAAAATAAAAATAAGTGTGCAACAAAAAGTGTTCCTTTTTGGTTTGGTAAAAGATGTGAAAATTAGGTAGGTATATAGATATGTATGCATGCATTATACTGCGACGTAGACGTTTTATATTGAAATATGTGGGAAGGAAATCACTTTGGAAAATGGGAATTGCATTTTTTTTCCTTCTTCTCCACCTAATCTTATTCATTACACTTGAATCAAATCAGTGTGATTTATAAACTATAATAATGAGGCGACGATTTTCTTAATTTTTTTTCTTCGTTTTTTACTTCGTCTTCCTTGCACATTTGCACTTTTGTGTTTAATTGTGCTGTAATTCTTACAGGTTTGGTATATAATCATAAATATTGCATAAGATAGTATATATTTATAAGAGCAAAAACTGTAGTTTGTTTTAGAATTTACTTCACTATTTAGCTTCATTTATATATCCACACATACTATTTTACTAACCAAGCAGATTCTCATATACAATCATATAGAATTAGAGCGATGATGATACTAAAGAAAAAACAGCCGTTTGTCACCATTAGTGGACCAATTAAGCTTGAAAGATTGTAATTGCTGGGTTGTTATTTTGTTCATTTAAGATTATTATGATAAAAAACATACTACTCCTTTTTCATCCCACCACCAACCATGATAATAAAATGAAGATATTTTTTTCCTTGAATTTTAAGGAAAGCAGGATACCTGAACCAAAAAAGAAGATGTTTTTCTCAGCGTTGTAATATAATATAATACAAATATGATAGTGTTTAGCGTTTAAGAAGATGGCAATTTATTCTTTTGATGAGGTAAAATACATAATACATACCAGTCCTGTGTGCTAGTAGATGCACACAAACTAACAGCTTTATTTACTTTATCGTTTATTACTTCACTTCAAAAGATTTCACTAAATTCTAATATCCGGCCTACTATTTTGTGATACTGCATATACATATACCTACATTACATTATGCATAAGATATAAGCTTACATAATAATACATACACCGTTTATGATCATTAGAGAACCGTGCGTTGTTTATGAATGATCACGATCACTGACTCGCATTACTTTGTTAAACATTATATTATTTGCAATAAATATGCATAATCAATGTAATATATTTTATGCACAAACAGCAATAACATACAATAAGCATATATTATTATTATTATTATATTGTTACTTTTCATTTCTATACCATGTTATAAAAAAACATTACAAAGAGTTGGACCGTTTGAGCGCTCTCCCCAAATCCAAAAGTATCCCTTTTGCCACCAAATCCATTGAACTAGTAAATTGGTGTGTTGTTTACATAAAGAAAATTTAAATAGAATCCCATACGTACAACATATACCTACACTACACACACATATATTATGTATGCTCCTAATTATTATTATGAGGCAAATTTTATACATGAGACTTTTACTATTTTAAGATCATTAGAATTGCTCTAGTAATACAAAAACATATAATAACATCATCATCATTATCATCATCCGAGCTATTTCATTCGCTGTGAAAATTGCCTATAAATCGTAAACATTTTTAGTACACACGTCGTAGTGATTGGTATAGCATTTATGTACGTGGAAATATTATTATGTATATTGCTTACACACAACACAAGCACACAGCCACAGTGCAGTGGTTGTAGTAATTAATGGGATCTGAATGTAAATTGATCCATGTGAAAATCGCTTTACCATTAAACGTCCATTAATTTCACCAAAGCCACAAATTTTAATTATTTTAGCCACTCTACTTCCCTCATCATCATGATCATCATGAGAATATCCCTCTCCCAAAAAGTAATTGTGTTTGTAGTGTATATCTTGTGTATACACATTACATACAGAATACGTGATATACTTATAATAAAATATATTATATGACACCATAAATGTAACAGAGAGCGTCCCTCATACAATTCATAACATTATAGTAAAGAGGGGCCCTTCTATGTATATAATAATATACATAATAATAATAACTGCCATATTACGATAAGTTTTGTATGCATACCTCGAATTCCAAAAGATTTTCTTTCATAAAATTACTTTCTTCTCAACTTAACTAGAGCATTTTGTACCATCACCGCCACCACCAATAATAATAATATTAAAGTTATTTCTTCATTTCAATTTCCACGTATGTTATGCATGCAGCAACCATATTTATTACGTGTTGGTATTATTATTTATTTTATTATTATTATTAAAAATAAATTCCTTTCATGCAAAAACAAAGGGTTGATTTTGATGTGTAAACTAACAAGAATTCTCCTCTAATCATCCATCCATCCGTCTATCAGTGCGCTCACCATTTTAAATCCAATGACTGATCTCATACGGGTTTATAATATACGGTAATACTAATAATAATAATACCAAAAAAAATTTAGTGGAATAATAACGGAAAATATCTACGCATATCTGCAAATATGAAATAACACCCAGTTTCATCGAAAAACTAACCAACCAAAAACCAAAATTCTGGAGAGACTTGTATGCATGGTGGCGGTGGTGCTAATGGGTTGTTATTTTATTTTATTACTATCTGTGCTTCTCTGATACACAATGTGCTGTAGTGCACAGTAGTAAAAATCCAAATCCGTATAATTGAAAGTGGAAGATACATAGATATAGCTATTAGGTGTTATGGATCAATTTCATCCAATTTACAATCTCATTTACGTGAAAATTGTAAATCCTTTTTTAAGCCATGTACCAAAATTACCAATACAATATAATACCCTTACAAAAAAAGAATAGAGAAATGGAATGATGAAGATGGAAAAAAGTAAAACTCTGTCATGAATGATCTAAGCAATTTACAATTGAAATCAAGGTGGGTATGGTGGCAAACCCATGATTTTGATGATGATCATGATGATGATGCCTTCTTCGTCGTACCTTTTGCTATCTGTCAGTCATCATCAACATCAACAATCATGCATCATCATCACCACCACCACCATCACCACCGAATTTTAAGTAAAACTACTGTACCTACATATTATAAACTCTGCTTGTGCTACTCTTGTCTAGGTTTCATCAACGACAAAAAAAATATTCAGCTCAAGTCAAGTCAAGCCAGTCAGAGCAACTGATTTTTATATCTCACTGAACTCGCTCGTAATTGTAAACAGAATCATTCATTCATCGTGTTCGTCGTAAAACACTAAAAAATTTCTGTGTACAAAAAAAAGAAAGGGAATCAGGGAAGTAGCGATATGATGAAGCTTTTGCTCTTATACCTTACTATACTCACTTACTACTTATGTCATTATTTTGTAGTTTACCACAAAATAAGAACTTTTTCTTGTTTTATATAGATACTTTACCTATACAGAACCACAAACTGCAATAATAATCCAATATTGTATATATCTACATACATCTTTTAAAGTGAGTATATACAATTTGCAAATTGCAGTTTTGTCAATTTTCAATTTTGTAGAGTAATTGAAAGTTTTTTTTCCGTAATACTTTTTTTAAACTCGATCAGTTCACCAGAAAAGAGAGTGAACTTAAAAAACTGCATACCCAACACAACACACACGTGAGATTTTTTGATGTGATATAATTTCCTACGTGTGTGTGTGTGTGCAGAAAAAAAAGTGATCTGTTTTACATTATGTATGACAAGGCATTATTATGTCTGGCAGACTAATCTGTTCCTTGAGAACAATACGTACTCATGCAGAACATTGTTGCATCATCATCATAAAAAAAATCACAAAGAAATTTTTTTAGCCCTTCTTTTTTTTCAAAAAACTAAATCAAAAAAGTCACACAACAGAAGAAAATGAGATCTATAATAAAAATGAAAACCACAGAAAAAAAGTGTGCCCTACTTTTTCTTATTGAATAAGCATACCTACTATACCTACCAATATCTGTACATATAAATACCTTAAAAAACTAATATTAAATAAGACAGGGGTATATAATATAATGTTTATGATCATAATCATCATCATCATTATGATCGTACCCTCAACCCAATCTCAATGAGGTTTTGCTTTTTGTGCTTCCGTTAGAGGAAAAAAAAATCAATTACTTACACAACACAAGAGCACTTAGTGATTTTTCAAAAAAGTCACACAACAGAAGAAAATGAGATCTATAATAAAAATGAAAACCACAGAAAAAAAGTGTGCCCTACTTTTTCTTATTGAATAAGCATACCTACTATACTATACCTACCAATATCTGTGCATATAAATACCTTAAAAAACTAATAATAAATAAGACAGGGGTATATAATATAATGTTTATGATCATAATCATCATCATGATCGTACCCTCAACCCAATCTCAATGAGGTTTTGCTTTTTGTGCTTCCGTTAGAGGAAAAAAAATCAATTACTTACACAACACAAGAGCACTTAGTGATTTGATTTGAACTCAACCAAGAAGGATGATGTTGATGATGATGAGGATGAAAATCAATCAAGCATATTGAAAATAAAAATGATATGTGTGTTTGAATTTTTCATTTGACTGTTCTCTCTCTCTCTCCCTCTCTGTGCTGTGTATATATTGTTGTCTGTTGTTGTTTTATGATTTGATTGTCACGTGTGAGCCATGTCAGATTGTTCTTATTATGCATTCTGAAAGAGTAAAAAATGAATATACATAATAAATAAATAGAAAAATCTGTAGTAAATAATAATAATAA
>JAHZNC010003699.1:0-11531 GCA_027744095.1 Zhuqinia jingwanae | reverse complement strand
TAAGGCAAAAAGGAGAAAATGTTCAGCAAAAAGATATCTTTAGCTACTTTTCAGCATTACTCGTCGATTGGCTCACATACGCATATAAGTCGCCATATAACTTCTGTATATAAATGATCATCTAATAATCTCTCTGTATCATTTGATTCAACTAAGGTACAGTGCTCGTTGGTATCTATGATTCGGAAGTTTTGAATTTGAAACTGTTTTCTTATTCATCTTTGTTTATAGATACATAACCCTTAGAGTCAATTTACCTTTATTTATTTTTTAAACTAATGGCAATTCTTTTATGAACCATAGAGACCATAATTACCTATATAATTGTTACGCAATCCAAATACATATAGTAGACCGGAATAGTGCCCTCGTGACATTCTAAACTTGAATGTCGTCATTATCTCCACGAAATAGCTTTTTCATTGAGAAATCAATTCTGGTTGTTCTCTCTTGTGTCCTCCTGTTACTACACAGGATGTGTTTACTTTATCAGCATTATCATGAGACTGTCTCATTGAGACTAGCTATTTCTACAAGAAAGTGTATAGCCACGGGGCCCAGCTTCAGCCAAACTGATTAAAATTATTACAAAAGAAGAGGATTTTCAATTTTCGTTCGATGATCGATACAAAGAGATGTTAAGATGGGGATTATGGGAATGGAGTAGTCGAAGAAATATATAGTGCCATCAAATCAATCACGTTATAAATTCACATGCATTTTTATATTTCGGTTCTCACCGTTATTTCACCTACACTGAAATGCACATGAACACAGCACCTTTGATCATCTTAATGTTCCAATCCCATATGCGATTAGCTGTATGACCTAACACGATCAGCAACCATCATCATTAAAAACTGCTGTATTTTTTAATCAATATCTTGCTAGCAACAGAAATTTCCCTTGTCTTTTAATCTTTTGTTCCATTTCTACGATTAACATAATCGTGTTACAAATTTAGAGTACTTATGTGGAAAAAAAAGTTTACCAAAAACATCGACTGCGATATTGATATTGATATCGTGTCATGGTTGAGTGATAAATGGTTTCGGGATTTTTAAGGGATCCGGATCAGTGGTTAGGATAACGGGCGTACTTTTTTTTCTGGTGACCAAGATACATTTTTTGTAGTTTTTTCTGCACTTTTGTCGCAGTGCACCAGCAGGGCCAATAATACACGAAGCAGATTTTTTTAAACACCACTGGTACAACATGTTCGCTTTTTATATCAAAGCAATCACAGTAACTATTGCTTGACCTGGTTGTCATTACACACACGTTACCAGAGATAGAGGATAGTAAATTAAATATCTGAAAAGAAAAATTGCAATGATGTACGTATTGCTGTTGGCATGCTGTCCAACAAAACGTCCAACCCACCCCTTTTATGTGAGACAGAAACAGTATCGACCTTACCAAAAAAAGGAGTTTCTTTCAAAGTTTGTTGCTGGTTGCTAATCAGAGTATATTTATTATATATGATCAAAAGAAACTCGTTATGACTGGAAACTGAATTTGGCTAGACTTTCATCCTACAAACTATTCACATTGATTTATTTCGTGACGTGCATGAAAGTTTCAATTCCCAAACTTTTTCAACTGGAAAACAGATACGGTCAAGAAAAAGCATCATACACATGTCCGTATATTACGCTTTATTTCTCGATTTATTAATGTGCATATTATATGGAACCATGATATTAAATTAAATGTAGGTTCAAAAAAAAAAAGATAACAGATGCTGTTCTGAACGAGTTGGAGGTACATATAATTGTGCTTCCGTTTTAAATTCCCTTGAATCGAATGCCATCTTAGCAACTCGGATTTCCATCGTTGACACAAATGTTCTTGTGGAATGGGAAGTTCCCATTGGGGACGGTACATAATAATCATCACCGAGTTTGAAAAATAAATTCAACACAAACTGACTTTATCTTGTAATTTTATTTTATTTATGAAGTAAATACACGGAGACAATATTTTACATTAATGTAATTGCTTTTCCTTTTTTATTTTACACCATTTTACAGATTCTATACAATATTGTATACCTAAAGTCCTTGAACCATTTATAGCAGAAGAAATGCCGTTGTTATTATTATTATGTTACGTATCAGCAAGACATCCATAAAATGTATCAACTAGATATCGTATAGCGATTAATAACGTTATGTAAAGCCTACTATACAGTAAAAGCCCTTCAGTTCAGTTCAGATATAAAGTTCAAGGATATTGGAAACAGAGCCAAAAAATACACAAAATAGTTTACTTCAGTAGCTATTATCTTCTGCCAAGATAACAAAAAACAACTATTTTTCACAGACTTGAACCAGACGATACCGCCTGTATCCGGTGCAGTGTTGTGTAGATACCTTGCTCCTGTTGTTGCTGGGGGTAGTGAGTGGCATGAGAAGGTATGTCATGTGAAGGTGAAAACTTGGAGGAAAGAATTTTTTGTGAATGCTGTACTTATGTCCCTGCTGCTGTTGTACATCTTTTTCACAAAAAGAGCAATTAAGATGGGCTTCAACTCAACTAACTGTATAACTTTCTACATATCTTTCCTCGCTTCGTTTCCGCTCCATTGCCGGGTCTTTCTCATTCTAGTTTATTGCGTTAGATTTTTTTAGCTACCTATTTTAGTACTGGTAGTAGTACATCACGACTAGAAAGGACCTGTAAAAGGACAAAATACCCAACAACGTCATTTAATAATGTTCCCAACAAGCTAGGGAAAACTTTTTTGCAAGAAGGAAAGTTTTACTTCTGGTAGAAAATTAAGAGATTTCATTGACTAATTTAATTTGGAGTTTGGAATGGTATAGCACTTGTGCAAACAAAGCATGTGTATAGTTTGTGTAGTACATAAAATGTACAAACTACAAACAAACTGTGTATTTGGATAATAGTTTCGGAGGGAGTGTTTCTCTTAAAGCAGAACCCCACACAATATACTTTCTTTTAAAATCAATTCAAAGAAAAGAGGAAGTGGCAAGAAAATGTAAAGAAAATATATAAAAACAGCAAGAACAACAACAACAGCAGCTTTTTCAGTGTTGTTCTCTTTTTAATTAAAATATAAAGTTTTTTGTTGTTTTCAGGGGTATGTGAAGAGAAACAAATCTGTTGAAATTATGTTGGGTTAATTAAAATGGTACAAATTTAATTTCGAAACAAGTGTTGTATGTGTAAAAACCCCTTTTTCTACACATAAAAGTTCCCATCACTTACATACACCCTCAAAACTCAACTGTTGTAGTATTCACTGAAAAGTTTCTTTTGATCCATATAGTCAAATTACCAAAGACTCCTGCTGTACCATGGCAACTCAACCAAATATAATTTTAACCGGGAAATTTAACAGTAATTATAATCCATAACGTAAATATACAATAGTTTATTGGGAAAAGCTACTTGTGAGATTATTTTTGTAAGATAATTTTTTTTGACAAATACTTAATGTGTTAAATTATTATATAATTAGTCATTCTACTGTCCGTACTAATTCAAACTGGGGAATCAGCACCTGTAATGGCGGTGGCAAAAGGAGTTAGTGTATGGGCTGGGGGGGAATGGCGGATTTCGTACACTCAGTGCGAAATGCATATGGCAAGGAGGGGGATTTTGCGGACAAAAACGGCTTCGACTACACTCATGTATACAATGGGATTCTGCAGTACCAGGTTTTAAATGCCTTTGTATGGTTGTATCTCCACCGGAACAACGCTGAATTCCTGGTAAACTTAAAAGAGGAACAACAAAAATTGAGGGAATCATCTATGTTTGGAGGAATCCTCCTTATCATTGAAATTGGGCTAATCCTCGGTTTAATTTATTTAAAAACAAAAACGATTGAGTTGAGTGGGTGTCACTGTGGTATATATAAGTATATAAGTAGATATAAGTAGTAATAAGACAAATTTATTCCAAATATACGTAGAATGTAAGACATATTATTATTTAATTTCATTAACCGCTCTCAAGAAGCATCAATAAAAACAAGACAAAAAACTCAACTGTTGTATGTTTAGGTACACATTATTATATAATGAATAATGAAACGCATTGTTCAAGGAACATACATGGATAGATAAACATTTTTTTAGTGCAACGTAAAAAATTCATTATTGTTTTATCATCTTGAAATGGGCTTTATCATCTTGAAATGGGTTTTTAAACTCATTTTTAAACCTTTTAACATATCCGCTTATCTGTACATTAAACAAATCCACTATTTTGTCTAGCCCCGTCACCCGTATACATTCCAAAATTTCTGCAATAGGTACATAACATATTATATGGTAAGATTTTATAACACGCACACGACCAAGGTAAAAACAGATATGAATTATGACACGAAACCATCAGCAGAGAAACCATGCCTACTTGATTCCATAAAATATGTAGGTTTACTACAATAGTAAGAATGTGTAAGTCCGAATTCCCTAGTTTTACTTCAAGGAAAGTTACGAAACTGAAACTACCACCTCCCTTCCGTTTTGTCTACGCACATGACTGGAATTTCAATCTCTAAACACTTGAGAAATCTGTGTAAATTTGTACACAAGACGTGTATTAATAAAAATTTCAATGGAGTTCTACTACCCCTCTTAAAATTTAGTTTAGATGAATGTTTATCCGTGAATAAATGGCAACGCAACGTTTGTCGACATAACTAACTTTTGTTATTTTTAACTAGACAATCTTGCATATATACATATATCGGTTGGCAAGGTAAATGTATGGAACTCATAGCATGAACGCAAAAAACATCGGTAATACTTTCTGTATTAAAATCTGTGATCAGGTTTTCGAACTTGAGTTTATTGAAGTGTTCCAATATCTCAAACAGGACAACAATTGTCAAGTAATTGTAAAGATTCCATGTAAAAACAGATAACGGTACAAGTTGACAGGTTTTGAAAATTGTTGACAGACATTTTTAGGTCATTCTGCAGTTTCTTTCAGTTTCGGATGTGGTTTTCAGCTCACTTTTTGATTTTTTATAAACGTACATATAGTCTGTTCATCTTGTACCACGTAAAATGCATTTCTTTAAATATTAAAATGAATTTGCAACGATTGATTGTATTTATATTGCAAAAGGGAATAGTATTCCTGTTTCCAAATTTTTATTTTTGAAACAGCAGATATTTATTTTACTTTGGCACCGTTATTAGCATATGCATGCTCAACAATTTCAGTTAACACATTTATATATTTTCAGTGCAAAACATTATCTTGTTCCTTCTACGACTTTCTCTCCACATGATGCAGGTCGCTTGGCTACATTATGCCTCCAAATGCCTTTTCAAAAATTGCAAACAGTATTGATATATTTTCCGATAAAATCAGCAATTACCGGGTAAATTGATGTACTAAAATCCTCACTGTGGTAAAAAGGTGGAAATATGCGACAGCAGGACTCGTAATAATTATTGTTGAAAATGAGTAATGGATTCCATTCCACTAATGTGCGAACATGAGGACAAATTATGTGCAATTCCATTTTACGATGGGATATACTTACTTTTACTGGCGTGTTGAAAATTGCCCGTTTAGTAAAAAATGTGTTGCGGTTGTAAAAGCAGTGAGTTACAATTCACTATTCCGAAATATATTGTGTGTATATTACAAAACATGGAATGAACATAATATGAAACAAATTTTATGAGGGCAGTAAACAGTAAAATATTTAGCAAGGGGTAATAATACCTGTACGTGTGTACTAGAGAAAATGGAATAGGATGTTAATATGTAAATTATCATAGGGCAATTCCCTTAAACCCACACTTACTGTCACAGAAATTGGTGAACAACCAAAGTATGGCTGTTGTATGCCCCATGGCATTTATTTTAACTACTGAAATAAAGACACGACAATTTGTTCTTGGAGATACGCATTACATCACTTCTCCAACTACACTGCTCAAAAGTTAGTAGTGAAGTGATACTGATCATTCTTTTACTTCATCTTGGAACTTTTCAACATGCAAATTATTTACATGCATGCATAATTACATCAAGTTCTTACAGTTATATGCTGTGACATTTCACATTTCCCCAGGAGTGTTGTAAATTGTGCATGTGTTAAATATTAAATATGGCCAAAAATGAATCATTCATGAAGTTTATGTTAACATACATTTAAGTTCAAACAATGTTAGAACTTAAAAAGAATATTTAGCTTCCTTACGAGAAATGTTTCAGTTTCCCACTTGCACAACATGTGACATGCATACATATTTGTGCATGGGTCTTTGTAAATAGGAACCCACGGTCAACTGTGTAAATACATTGATATAGCTTATTAAAATACGCATAAAATCTAATGGACTTGCTAATGAAAGCAGTCACAAAACTTTGTTTAGTTGACTGCCTGAAATTTTGGCAGATAAAGTACAAAGACATCCCAAAACTTATAATTATCATCGGTTAAGTTCAATTTTTTGAAAGATCAAATGCACGGATGTATAAATACATACAGATATGTATGTATATTGATTGTGTCCCTTCGTATGTATATTCTATTAAACTGTACTGAGTTTTCAAGCAAATTCACTAGATGCAACTTTCTCTGACCATAGTCGTAATAATAATAAATAATTATAATAACAAGTGAAGTAAAACATACCACATTATTACGTAAAGAACAAAAATGTCCAGCTTATCGCTATTTTATTTGCAGAAATATGATTCGGTAAAGAATAGGTCTGTTTTCGGTTGTCGTTTTGATGAAGAGATTTGTATTGTGAAACGTCAAAGATTTTTAAAATTCGTAAGCAGGGAATTTTTTATTTAACAAAAGACTCGTGTCGCGTGTGCGTGCATCTCATTTTCGTTAACGTTGCTCAAAATTCAAGACTTGTTTCTCAATGATTATTTTGCACAAAATTGTCATTGTGCACCTATTTAGTTTAGTTATTTACATTGGATTCAAATGTCTGTTTTCGGTTGTCGTTTTGATGAAGAGATTTGTATTGTGAAACGTCAAAAATTTTTAAAATTCGTAAGCAGGGAATTTTTTATTACTCGTGTTGCGTGTGCTAAATCTGCTTGTCTCATCCTGCAGTCTCTTGCAAAGTGCCCTGGTTTTCCGCAATAATTACACGGATAATCCCGTGGTCTGGTATTATTTCCTCCGCGACTTGTGTAGTTCCCCCCTCCGTCCATTATCTGGCCCCCGATTCGGGAATGGGCGTCTTCGGAAGTCTGTGGGTTCGTCCCGTTCTTCTCGAGCGACATTAATTCTTGCGGTTGTTTCGGGTTCTTTCATAGCCATTGTTTTCATTGTCTCAAGAGTTTGTTGTATAGATCGTAGGACTTCACTGTCTTGATGTGTTTTTCCTGTGGTCACGGCGTTTGGGCTGGAATCTATAGTTGTCTCGAATTCCCGAATTAATTTCTTTAGACCCAACATGGTTCTTGGTCTTCCTTTTATATCAATGTAATCTGTGACTCTGTAGTTAATGTTCCGTAGGATGCTGCTTATAAAGGCCTCCGTACTGATATGTTTCGTTTTATCTCCTATAATCAGTTGAAGGCGTTGTATGTATGTTGACACCAATTCGTTTGGTAGTTGTTCCTCATTTTCTTCAATTGATGTTTATTCTGAATTCCCATTGGGGCCCTCCCTAAGGAATTCTTCACATATTTCGTCGTATGTAATTTCATCTTCATACAGGTCCCGCATGCGTAGTTGGAACCAACCTGTCGCCTCTGGTGTTTCAAACGCCTTTGGGAGGAGATATTTTAGTCTCGTCTCTGGAATGCCCTTCCCTTTTGCCCATAGTTTTAGGGTAAATAAAAATTCTCTCGCGTCTGTCACATTCAGTGACTTAGAATATTTTGGGAGGTCTTGGATCGACATCTCAGTGTCTGTATCTGTGCTTATGGGAGATTGTACTGATGAAATAGTGTTGGTCAGTCGTCTGCGTGGAGATCTGTTTGAGCTGTTTGAAAATATTATCTGTGTCGTCGTGCTCACTAGTCTCGTATGATTGTGTTGATTCCGTAGAGTCACTGTCGTTCCCGCTACAATTTGGTCTTCGATAGGCCAGTTGGTTGTTCATATAACCTGCTTTTGGGCGACTGTCGGTCGTAGCTGGTATGTAAGTGGGAAAAGTTACTGTTGTTCGCGGTAGTGTTCTATCTCTTGAGTATACTGTGATGGGGTAGTTAGAGTTAATTCTTGTTCCATCAACCCCGTTAGTGTTGTTTGGTTGCAACTGTCTTTGTTGCTGGTCTTCCGTTGATCCTTGGTTACCTATGATGTTAGTCGTTGGGACCCGTGTGTGGATAGTCGGTACTCGTGCCAGGGATACCTCGCTTCCTTGTTCTATGATTGATCGAGTATTGGTAGTATTAATTTGGGGTAATTTCCCCGACGGTTGTGTACATGTCGTGTTGTATTCCTTTGGTCCTAAGTTCTGCGATATGTTAGAACTTGTTGCTGATAATTTGTTGATTTCTAGTTGTTTAGTGGTTGATGTTGATGTCGTGGGTTTATTTTGCGAGTTATTTTGTATGGAGGCCCAGTATTTTGGTTGTTCCACTGCCTGTTTGTTTTGTCCCGGTTAAGAATTTGTTATGGTTGGTAGTAGAATAGGATTGGGATCTAATGTGTCTTCGTCAAGATTGTCGATGATTGTATACTCCCGTTTTGGTGGCTGTCCGAATGATGCGCTAAATCTATGAATGTCATTATTTTGTTCTTGTGAATTTGTGACACCTACTTTATTCGAAACGTTTAGTTTTGAAAAAAGATTTTCAATCTCGTTTGCGGTGATTAAAGGGTATGTAGTTAATGTAAGGATATTGTAAGTTTTTGTTCATTATGTGATGATGAGTCGTAGTCATGTACGTTTTCCCTATATATGACTTGTGATCCTGTATGGTTTATATTTGTCTTTAAATTATGTTCCGATTGCAGTGTGTGTTCTGGTGACGGAGGGATAATTTTTATCTGTGGTATTTCTGAGGATACATTAAAGACGTCTCTTTGTGTGGTTTTCTCTCGATCTGCTTTTTCCTCTAAATTTAAGGATGGTGTGGTGCTTATAATCTCGGTTATGTTGAGTTTGTCTTTGGATAATTGTTCTATATTATGTGTGACCTCCTCTTCTGAATCTGTTTCAGTTGATGGCGTGGTAATCAAAATCACCGGTATATTGCATTCTCTTCCCAGTACAGTGTGTTTGCTCACTGTATTGGGTTGTGTTATTTTTTCTGTGTCATCGCTAGAATCCACGTGTATCTCTGTTACAATTTCCTTAAACTGGTTAGTGGGTGGTGTCGTATTGGGGGGTTTTGTCGTAAAGTGTATGACTTTATTGATTTTATTCCCTAACCAACTCACGATTCCAGAGCTTGTCTGTATTGTTTTGGTTGATGTAATATTTTGTTTTGGGTTTAATTTGTTTTCTACCTGTTTTTGTAGTTCATCCTCCGATGATGGAATGGTTTCTGGGTCTGCCGGACTGGGAGTTTCTGTGATGGTTGCTTTCTTTTTAATTGGTTTTGTTATTGGTGAGTTTGTAGTGTCACGGAAACACAGTTCATATGATATTCCCCCGGTGTCGGTTGTCTCTATAAGTTTCGTTTCGCAAATCTTTGTCTAAATGTTTCTCGCCTTATTGTAGGTACTCCGATTTTAAATCCCGGTATTTTTGTTGCAGTTGGTGTTCCGATATCGTGCATGTATGTTGACGGTTCTACTGGGAGTGCTGCTGCTCCCCACTCTGAAAGGGAGTCGTCGCCGCCCTGTTGTCCATTTACTGTCTCCTCCGTATCTTTGTCGTATTCGGGGATGTGTGTGTGTGATTTTTGATGTGAATGATTTTCAGAATTGTCTGTTGATTTTATCCCCCCTCAATTTTTTGGTTATTTGTTTGTGTGGGTAGTGTAATCGTATTTATTGGCGGCGAGATTGGATATACATTTGGTGATAATGTTGTATTTGTACTCGCGCCTGGTGTTTACGTAGTAATGTTTTGTACTTCTCTATTAGATTCGGTTTCTGACGTTGATCTTCCGGTTTCACTGTCAGTATCTTTCTTTCTATGTTTGCGTCTTATCCCTGCGGCGATTAACTTCCCGGATAGTTCTGGATTTTCGCACCGAACTCTCCTACTTCTTCTGGTGTCTTTGGATGTGTGGTGAATCCACTTTTTCTCTTGTTTCGGCATTAGGTCTAACACTGCTCTCACGTTCCAATGCTATATGTATACTTAAATTTCTGGGAATTTTGTTCGGGAATCTACTGTAATATTTTTGATTTTTTGTTTCTTAGGGAACTCGTATGGTTGTGGGGTCGGGAAGAGAACCAGTATATCCACCAGTTATGTTCCTATGTTTCCGTGAACCTGATCTCGGGAATCTATGATTTATGAGTTAGAAACGTTGAGGGAATATGCGAATAAATGGTATAGGTATAACACAGTATAAGTTCATTCTCCAAAACCCCAGTCCCGACTGACGTTTTTTATTATCTCCTTTTCCTACATTCAATCATTTTCCATTCATACTGTCATCTCATCTAGAGCATGACCTACATCTACATTTATACGTATGCGTATTTATGTGTGTGATACACACCTCACAGTGTCATCTCATTTTCGTTAACGTTGCTCAAAATTCAAGACTTGTTTCTCAATGATTCGAAATGATTATTTTGCACATTGTCATTTCATTGTCAATTGTGCACCTATCACACTATTTCGTTTAGTTATGTTACATTGGGTTCAAATTGCATTTTTCAAAAGTGGTGTAGGGTAGAAAAATGACACCGCTTTGGAAAAAAATTTCGGATACAACTGGTTTATCGAATTTGCTAGCTATGCCAACTTCGTATTATAAAGTTTTCAAGACAGCAGTTTTTTATTAAAAGAACGATGTAAAGGAGGAAGCGCGTGTACAGTGGGTCCGCGGGGTTCAGCTAAAAAGAGGTAGTTATATGCAAGCCACATGCACATGGTGAGCGTTCCGACTTACTATCAGCTCATGTATAAACTGTACTATACATATAGAGACACTAGATAGCAGTAGTAACAATAAATTGGAACAACTGATACACCAAAGTAGCGAAAGCCAATTCTACGATTTTTATATTACATTCGCATTCGTAATCACCTTACCAAATCAAGTCAATTATGAACCGGTTTCGTAATAATCATAATTAAATCTAGATTCGAAGTAAAGTATCGTCAATATCGGCATTTTTCAAAAACGATAGAAATTTTTTAAATTCTGTTTTTGACAGTAGCTCGGACAAGTTGAAACATAAGGTCAGCGGTCATCCCCCTTGAGGTAAGACGTACAGAATAGTTATTTGTAAATGCCAATACACACTGCACACATATGATGCATGTACGTATTAGGAATCGGACATACTAATTACGAATATGGCGTCTATTTTGTAACCACAATGAGGTAATTGTAATTAATTACCCGTCCGTCGTACCGAAGGGGGATGACTCCTTACCTGGTGTTCCAATTCCTCTAAGCTACCTTCCTAAGTTATCGATAAA
>JAHZNC010003698.1:0-11694 GCA_027744095.1 Zhuqinia jingwanae | reverse complement strand
CTTTTTTTTAAATTATTTCCTGCAGCGAACAAAAAATAACTCATTGTTCATAAGTACTCTTTGTGTACACAATAATGTGTATTCATGTGTAGGTTAAAAAAATAAGTAAACTAGAAAATGAAATTGTAAGTATGTACGTACAATATCATTTCACTTAAATTTATTTAAAAAATGGAGAAATTAATAATAAAACGGGTAACTGGACAATCTTTTTTTTACACAAAAAAAATGCTGGATTTCCAGTGAAAAGTGGAGCAAATAAAGAATGTATGCATTCCAGTAGCAGTAGTAGTAACAAATGGCATTCAACAATAAACGTGATAGGGGGTTTAAAAGGAAGTTGCTTACTACATACTGCTGTGCTACTACTGCTGTTAGATAATCTCTTATTAGCAAGATTTGAGCAAGCTCAGCAAAGCACGAAAAGCATCCTGTATATCTCATACAAAATGCACTGTATATAGTATTTAATTATGATTATGACATCACTTTAATATCTTATCATTAGTGATATGATATGGGATGTATAATAACCGTTATTAATAAATGAAATGTATGCGCATGTACCTATATGCATGAGCCAAGGTAGAGAGAGAGAGAAAAAAAAAGATTACTTTAAGCTTTCATCCTTCTTTTCAGCATTTCAAGTCTCTAGAGACTATGATGGATTAAAGCAAAAATTCTGTGGAGAAAGCTGCTTGTGTATGTTACGTACATATATATATTTTTTCGTGTGTACTACGGATATATTTATAGATATATGCATTATGTGAATTTTTGATGACTATGAAATTCAATAACCTTTATCATTATCATAATTCAGTATTATATATAAGTGTATGTTTATTATGATGATGATGAGAATGATGCCATGAAAAAGAGATATAAATATGACATGATTATTTTTGTAGAATGTTACCTAAAGATATTATGCATCAGTCACTATACACACATAGTTGATAGCGTCTCTAAAATTGTAAACTACCTAATAAATATTCCAATGGTGAGCTATTTTTAACAAAAATCCTTCCAATATGATAATGATGATGTAAGATCGTTTGCTTAATTTTTTATAGGTATGTATTATGTAATATGGGAAGTGGAGAAAGAAATGTTGGGCAATAGCACACAATTCTTTGTGACCTGACAGGCTTTGCACTCTGCAGCAGCATGTGTGTACAGATTGAATCGCAGAGAAAAGCAGTAGGAGTAGCATTAGTGGAGGAATTTTTGTGGTGGAACTAACGAAGCGTGGCTATATAGTGTACTTAATACATGGCATCTCGCACAATCTTCCTTATAAACTATTTAACGTAATGCGGGGATTAGGTCTCTGAGGTTCCCCAGCAGCAGTGCAGTTCAGTTTACGCATTTTTTTGTGTTATCCATACCAAGTATAAGTAAAATAGACACGTATAATAATGTGTTATATAGACTTGCCATGAACATATAACATACATATACATACTTATAGTAACATTATGAGAAAACACTGACGATTATTTATTTTGCTTTTTTTGTTGACTCTTGTTCCCGTATAATACGTACAAGGATCAAAATCTCTGGTTGGTTATGCAGAATAATGTGTAGTAGGAAAGAGAACTGACTCTGAGTAATACGCTGGGAAGCTAGAAATTTTGAGATGATCGTTACTTCAACAACAACAAGAAGAATACTTTATGCTTATTATTGTTAGCTTTGCATGATTGCAGTTCAATCAAACACGCCAGTGTGCCAGGTACTTTTAGCTTTCGTTTTGATTGTATGGAAAATAAGTTATCATAAAGCATTTCCTTTACTCTGGGAAAGAAATGATATGAAAGAAGAGGATGTGGATATTGTGTGGATGTGCTAACTACTAGTAGAGGTAAAGCATGCTTATATTTCTAATACAAAAGAAAAGATATATTCATATAAAATATTATGCTTCTTTTTATTACTAGTTTCCTTCTAAATACACACACACGGGATAATAATGCTGAGAAAATAATTAAATGCTATGTATATTGCTGTAGTCCTTGATATTAATAACTGCAATCTTCTCCCCGTGTCTGACAGATTAAAAAGGAAATTATGTGCCTTGTTCTCGGTATCCTCTTCGGTCCACAGGATTTTGTACAATGTGCTCGTTGAAATCATGAATCACTCGTACAATAACGAATTTTATATTACGTTACTTTACATTAAAAAGATTCCTCAAATTTTTTTTAGCACATACATATCTTGTACTTTCAATTATTGTAGATTCTTACCTCTTCATCTTGTTTCTTGTATCCTCAATCCTCATACTGCAGTGATGACAGCCCAATGTCCCATACAAAAAAAATTGGCATGGTTGGTAACAACAGGGAAAAAATATATTGAAATGTATTTACATACGAATATTTTGCAACATGTCCTTGTTGGATGAGTGAGTAAAATTCCAAGAAAAACTCTATGCGAGTTTTAATTGAATATAAATTAGTTGAATTTGCTATTTATGTAAATATTCGATGCGGAATTTGTTGTGTTATATCATCACAAAATATTTTAAGCCAATAATATTATTCATGTGTAATTAATTTATCTGTACTACTTGAATGTTACCTATATGTACAGTATATTTATTTAGCTCAAGGAAAGTGCATGTTATGCAGAAAAAAATATGTTTCTCTAATGTGTGCTCAAGGCGTGGTAATTATTTGTACTTGTAAACATATTTTCGTATCCATTCCATTCGCGTGCGAAGTTGAAAGCTAGGAAGCCTCTTGTTATTATCACACACAGGTTAAAGCAAGGTTGATCATGGACTGTTTGGCAACCTCACCCAATTCCTTTATTCATTATGTGCCCTAAAAGATAACAAACCATTATGCTCGTTTCTTAATTGTTTACTCGATTAGTTTTGTTTGTAGTATGCAACTTTAGTGAAGAATAGGACCATATATACACTAGAGAAATGCTGAAGAGTTTCAATTTGGCCGCAATCTGCTTTTGTAGCTATATGCATGTGTATACAGGCATACAAGCATATATTATGCTGTGTAGGTAGTTTTGTAGCATTTTGAGGTAAGTGGAACTATTCCACTAAATCCATCATGCATCCTTGTTACTTTCAAGCCTGAACACGTCATTTGATTCAATTACCATTTCCGTGACTTGGAGCACTGCTATTATCATCAGCGTCATCATCTTTTTTCAGTGAACTGAGTGCCAGCTGAAAACAGTATTGCTTTTTGTTGAGAAATTTCAGGTGAACTCAAACCATGCATTCAGGGGAAAATAAATACTTCATCATCAAGTTTAATAATTCCATCAAACTTTCTCTTTTTATCCTGAGAGCTTGCTAGAAACCAGAAGAAAAACTTCAACCCGTTTATCAACACTTTTCTATTATATATATATGTCCTTTCACGCTTTTAGCAATAATATTCCTTTTCACCTTCCAGAATAGTAAAGATGATATATGGAGAGAGGGCTTTTCCTATTGTCTTTCTTCTTGTTATCAACACTCTCATCAAAACGCCATCATACATACATTCATAATATGAATTTCATATATACTTATAACTGCTTCGAAATTTTTGTATAAAGTAAAAATAATAGGAATGTAGTCGTTATTTATTACCGTGAAAAGGGCACGCAAAAAAGCTTCCAAAATTTCCTACTTCTGAGGTATCACGTTCTCCAACTGTATATTATATGCCAACGTCAAGCTTTAAACATCTGCTAAATAGTGCTCTCGTATGGATTCATCCAACCGTGAACGTTGAACTTCTCTATCAATTCCTTCACTTTCACAATACATGAACATACTCGTTTTTATAGTGTCGCAGTCTTATATATCTGTACACACAGGATTCAATCGCCTTTGTCACCATTGTCATTTAAAGTACAGATAGAGTCGTAGTGTGATAATAATAATAGTAATGGTGGCAAATGTAAGACGAGATGAGTGGCAGGAAAATGATAGAGAGAAACTACTGTATACCTACATGTAATGTGCTATGTCTCTCAAAAACAGTCAAAAAGAGTTGGTTTGACTGCATAAACAAAACAAAAAATCATTTTCATTTCGCAACCCAACCAACCAACCACATTACCACCAACGGATTTTGAGCCCCTCTCCTTTCCTGTTCCGCNGTAAATTTAATGAGCACAGAATACAAAAGTTGAAATAATAGGATGTAGGTACATGCATGTTCGGCTACATAATAATAATATGTAGATGTAGAAAATAGAGAAAGTTGAGTATTATTACTAACTGTGTGTAGTAGTAATATGGTAGGCAAAACCAAACATTTTCAAATTCAATAACATTACATCAACTACACAACAACACATAAAATATACATACATACATAATAATAATAATAAGCATTCTAAACCAACTTGTGGCAGTATTAAAGTTTATATATTCCTTTCCAGGAAAAAAGTAAAGTTCATCTTTTCTCAAATGTCAGTTTGAACAAGAAATTCTATCCTTTGTTTGAAATTTTCCTTTTTGGTTGACAAAATGGTGGTAGTTTAAATTTTCGTGGAAAAAGTAATTTCGAGTTGTACTCAAACAAACTCTTATAAAATAATAATACGTTATCTATTATTATGGTTATTGGTAAAACGACACATTTGCATGGTTTGTCTACTACAGTTTATAGACAGAGATGCCATACAATACTTTTGAATGATTTCATATTGTAATTTCTCTCTTGTTTCAATGTTTGTGCTGTTGTAGAAAAATAAACGCAGAAATATTCATCAGAACACACGTTTTTTTTTGTTGAATGCGATACGACATAATATTTATTTTATTTATCCTCCCCAGTAGATTCTTTTAAACTCACAGAATAACATTTTTTCCGTGTTTCTTATTTAATGTAGGTATCTTTATCTTTACAACTTATTTGTGTATATCCAGTTATATAGCTAATATTACACTTTTTATTTATTTGATGTAGTGTTAAATTTGACGTAAAATATTGTAGGTATATTTTTTTAAATATATTTAGTAATTATATATGATAATAAAACAGTCCCAGTTTTTCTCCTCAAATGTGCACCTTTACCACAAAAATTTCAAAATAGATGTAAGAATAATTCGTATTGGTAATTTATTCATTTATATAATATGTAAAGGTATAGTATGATGTTTTCCATGAAAGAAATGGGAACAGAGGCTAACAGGAACAATGATAAATATTTACACAAAAATTTATGCTGTGGGTATCTGGTGCAGCGGTGTGGAGTTTCAACTAGGTACATCATAAAATCCGGACACATAAAAGAAGTTGCATCATACATAAACAACGACTAACACAATCTGTTGGAATGAACAATTAGCGATGCGAAATCGGTGTGTTTGTTCTAACACAAATAAACATTTAACCGCATACGCATAGGTATATATGATAGATGAGTATAATAGGTGTGTTGAATGAATAACACACATCATGTACTAATTTTAAAGTAGAGAATCTGCTTTAAAGCCCGTTACATTTTACAAATACACATATAAATACAACACCTACAAAAACGAGTATACTTCGAATTTAGAGGTTAAAATCTGGTGATGAATTAAGTTTGCGGAACCAAATTTTGTGGTAGAAATTTGGCACAAGATTGACACAATGCATATTAAATTAATCTAATTTGCATTACATATACTTCATGGATGCTGCCTTTTTATGGGACCTCGAACTTCATGAATTTAAAAAGAAAAAATCTACAAGATTGGATAGTTTTGACAAACCTCCAATAATATATTTATGTCGCTAAATGCATACATACAAATTAAAACTCTAATAATTATTTATTATTTATGAGTGGTGATTTTCCTATAATAACCCTTTCTTTGGCATGCATGAGTATCACTTTGCATTGCAAACGTTTTACGGTTTTGAACTTGGATCACATAAAAAGGGACGACTTCCTTAGGATTAATTGAAAATTAGAGGGATTCTATAGTATACTACTTGTATATCGGTATGTATGGTACCTTATGAAACGATTATAATTAAATAGAAGTACATACTTATCAGAGATATATATCACAAAACTAACCCAGATCAACACATTTTAAAACAAAAAACCACTATACGACATGTAAAATGTTTTTTTTAACGAAAAGTCAAACAATGTAGTATTTTTTAACGCTCATGTTAAATTGTGGGATTTCTTATTCTTAAACCAAAAAATGCCCGTAAGCTTAAGCCAGGCTCCGAGAACATGAGGGACTCCCTGATCTGATATACATACGTAATGTATTATTGTGTATTTACGTGGAGAACATTCGGTTTTCTAGCGTAAAATCCTCGTAATAATAATATTATAACATCGGAGAACTTTTTTTTGGAAGATTTTGCAGGCGTATCCTTGCGGAATATAATGGACAAACCTTTGTGGCAATGCAAAAAATTTATGGTTAAGAAATTGCACAACTGAATTTTCTTGAAAACGAGCGGGTTGGATCTCCATGATTGTGATGACCGCAAGAAATTTCGCTTCTGTCTATCCACGTCCTTGGATCGCATGGACATTTCTTGGCAAGAGGTCTTGGTGGTGTCAAGTGCAAATCGTCCTCTTCTCCAGATAAACTCATATTGTCAATACTCAGGTTGTCAGTGATGACCCCCCGCTTGGCTGGAGGAAAGAAGGAAAGCTCTTCCTCACTGAGAAAAAAGAAGAAGATTACACAAGAAACCAATTAAATTTTGAACTTGTTAACAAAACTATATACATCATGAAATTACAAGAATGCCAGATTACTCAATTTTGCAAGATGCCTAATTACATGAAACACAACATGAAAGTAAAATGTAGAATGTTTATTTCGTTTAAAATGGAATGGAAAAATAACTGTCTCGAGGTACAATCAACAACACAATAAGCATCAACGTAAATACCTACTCTCCAATTATCCCCCTTTCTTTACATCAAGTATGCTTTTCCCTTTCCAAATAAAAAACGAGAGTTTTCTTGCGCGCTTTCAAAAGTATATAATAAAATTGGGAGACAGAGAATAAAATGAGGAAAGGAAAATTGAAAATTATCTCTCTCCTTGTTACGATTTCTTAATTTAGTTTTTTATTTTATTTTCCTAGAATGTATTTTATATTCTCTAGATGATGGCAGAAACATAATAAAATTATGATGCAGTATGCATTAGAAGCGCAATTCCATTAAAAGAAGTATTGTTATAACTCAATTTTAAAATGTTCTTATTATTGCATCCTCCTGAAAGTGAACTTCTTGCAAATTGAGAGAGAGAGTGAATTGTAGCGTAACTAATTGACTGGAAAAGTAAATGCTACTTTCAAAAAATATATTTCTAGCTAAAATGCTAATTGAGAATTTGAATGAATATAATGCTTGGAAAAAGAGTAAAAACAGTGTAAATCATGCTTGTCATATTAGACCATCCAGAAATACATTGGACGTTCTGGATTCTGAAAGAAAATTGAGTCTACTTTCAAAAGATATATAATAATAGCCTTTTATACAATATACAATGCTTGTAAACAAGTTTGTAATGTTGCAGATAAATTCATAGAAACTTAAACTGTGAGTTGAGTAGGACAAGAATAGCCGGTCATTAGACATTAACAGCTTCCCATGCTGGGCGACTGATGCTTTCATCGCTTATCCCACGCCCACTCTGCTATGACCAATCTCATAAAATTCTCGTAATTTTTCATTCTATCCTGCCTATTCATCTTGTATACAATGCAGTATAGATTTCATGGCAAATCTATACTTCTCGGTGATAGTTTTCAACAAAAGCGCTTTGCTTCCTTCTGGAACTGCATTTTTCCAACTTTTGAAAAACTTGCCATCCCTGTTTTTTGTATACATGGATTCTGGAGAGAAAATTATTTCTAACCATTGTAGATTTTCCGAAGAAATGTTCAAACGAGGGATATATATTGGGCATCAATTGTAAATGAACAAAAAAATATATAAAAGCTTTCTATTCATTTCGATAGGACATCTTCACAACAAAACGACATAAACTATCAATGGAGTCTTCCTAAAAAAAAGTCTATATACGTACATGAATAATGAATTTGCTCTCAAAGTTGAGAATCCATCGGGTTTGGATTGTAGTACAATCAAAAAATTATGTATCCACCCTCTTCCTTATTTACACTATTTTACTCTTGCGAGCAGAGTAAACTAATGGAAATATATTTGGGTCACGTGCCACCAATGAAGCGTACAATATGCCTGGAAAATGGATGTAAATAATACAATATCAAATTGTATTTATTTAACAATTTTGTAATGCTACGATCATCTACCACTACGAAGACCTATCGTCCCCGGATCAATACGAAACCATTTCCGCATTTTCCCTCTTACGTTGTTGTAGAGAACTGAACCGAAAGATAAACACACGCTATATACTACTACAGAAATCCAACCAAAATACCTATACAAACAGTGGGGGCATTGTGAGAAAACTGTATATTTCCGAACGAAATAGCTGCATCCTGCATCATCATCACATCATCCTGAAATTTCATCTTTGAACGGTTATTATTATCACTATCACACTTATGATTGCTTGAGCATGATGATATGATGACGTGATTGGATTGCCGCATATTAAGTAGCTTATTATTATTATAATAACTGCTGGAAACATTACTTGAAAATGGAGTCATGTAATTTTGGATTTGTCATATTATACAAATCTCTATCCTTTCAGATTCAGACACACATGTTTAGAAAGCATGAATAATTTGCATAATAAACTCCATTATGCTCATAATACTTTCTCCATTGATATAATAATAACGCAGAGTTCAAATTTCCGTTGGAAATCATTATTATGCCATCTGCCATGCTCATGAAAAGTTAGAAAGCCAAAAAAAAGTTGGTAAACAACAGGGCATAGGTAGTAGTAGTACCTCATCATCTCTGTATGAAAGTAGAACGCAAAAAGTAAAAACAAAGGAAAAGGAATTCTAATAAGTTGTGTATATCATTTTACAGAGCATGTAGGTGTATACCTAAAAAAGTAATATTTTAGGCTCGTGCATTTCATGGACAGAAAATGGAGGACAAAGATATGAGCTAATTATGTATGCATGACAAAATCACCACAAAACATACTAACCTTTCATCAGAATCCCATTGGACCAGCGGTTTTTTCTCAGAATCAGTTGGCAGTTTGGATGAGTTTTTGACGGATCCAGTTTTAATATTCCCGTTGCCACTTGGGGTTTGGATGCCACCACCACTACAACTAGTTTCAGAGGTGGAACCATGTCTATTACTGGACGTTTTATGGACAGTTGCGGCCGCCGTTGATGATGAAGAAGAAGAAGAATGAGGCGGATTAGTAGTATTACCCCCGCCAAACGGGGAAGGGGAGAATGTTACTGCTGATGCTGCGGAAGCATTCTCATTGTTTGATGCTGACAAGGAAGCGGCGGCAGTGCTATTGCTGCTAGTACCACCTCTGCTCTTTGCAGATTTGAGGGAAGACTGTAACTGCGAATTGGGCTTACTCGGTATGGCAAGTCTCTGAGGTGGAAGTAATGCGGAAACTTTTCTTATATCAAAGCTAGCATTCACCACGGTTATTACAGATGCCGATGGCAGAGCTCCTGGTGTTGTAGAGCCTCCACCACCACCACCAGTTCCACAAGCGACAGAGGATGATGATGATGTTGATGATGGTGCTGCATCAGCACCTCCTCCTGGTACATTTGAAGTAGTTGTCGTGTTCGTGTTGTTGGTTCTCAGACTTTGATTTCCCTTTGGTTTGTTGTTGTTGCTGCTGCTGTTGTTTTTGCTACTACTTGATTTGTTTACACTACCAACATTTACGTTGTTATTACTTGTAATACTGCTACTGCTACTACTACTACCGGCACAAGTACTTGTAGATACACCAATGCCGCTGGAGTTTACTGTTGTACAACTTGTTGTTGTTGTTGTTGAAGTGCCTGTTAAATCAAGCTGTGCATTGGAACAATCTTCGGTTGCCTCTTTGAAGCCCTGCTCGCTTGCTGCTGTAATATCATTTATGGAGGAAGAGGAAGTAGGCTGCTGCTGCGAATGATTCATGTGAACTTGGCTTGTAAGTGAAGCATCCATAAAACTGTCTGTAATGCTTTGTTTTCTACTGAAGCCATCTCCTGCGCTGGGAACTACTTTATTTTCCCATAAGTCTATGGCAGACGACGAAGACATTGATGGGCCAGATTCCCATAATGATGATGAAGGGGAAGACGATGACGGCATTACGTTCTCTTCGAAGTCTATTTGCTGAGTAGCTGCAGAGAAAAGAGACGTTTTTTGAGGTGAAAAGCTTATCTGATTTCCATTATTTTTTGAACTAGTAGTAGCCGAGGTAGGAGTAGGAGCGTATGAAGCGGTGGTGGTGGAGGTAGTCGACGTGGCAGAGGTAATGGGTTTATTAGCAATTCCAGTAGTTGAAATGATTTCTGACAGAATTGAGTCATTCCCTTTTGTTTCCGTTACAGTGGATGAAAGAGAAGATGAAGTGGCTGTAGTAGGAGTAGTAGTAGTAGTATTAGTAGCAGCAGCAGCAGTACCGGATGATGATGCTGCTGCTGAAGCTGCAGCCGCTATTGCAGATGCCTGTGCAATACGTTTCTCGAGACGTTTTTGTAGGTCGAGTGACGTAGGTGTAGATGTGGTGGTGGTGGTGGAAGTTGTAGTGCTGTTGTTTGTACTGCTCAAAACTGCTCCGTTGACCATTAGAGAAATTGAATGGCTATCAGCAGAATTTCTTGTGGGTAACAATGTGGTTGTTGTACAAGCAGAAGTGGATGAGGATGCGGTTGACGATAAAGAGTGTGGCCTAATTACAAGCGAAGTTGATGTTGCTGGACTTTGAAGTGCTGTTGAATTTGAGGAGGAGGAGGAGGAAATCAGTGAAGGAGCTTGGTTGTTGTGAATGAAGGAATAATGTTGTGAAGGTTTCAATTGGGGATTACTACTCGTAGCAGGGTTATGCTTGTTATGCTGCACATTTGTAAAAAGCGGTTGATGATGATGATGATGCTGAGGTTGCTGAAACAGACCATGGTCATTTGTTTTTTGTTGAATGGAGTTCGTGGTGTTGTTGTTGTTGCGTATTATTGCCCTCACATTGTTTTCCGCTTTTAAATTGGGTACTGAACTGCAGTTATTATTAGTGTTGTTCGATTGCGGTGGTGGAGAATCGTCGAGTTGTAGGTCTGCTACTGAAATGGGGAACGATGTTGATGATTTTCGAGAACTGGAATGAGCAGAGTCAAATCGACAGCGTTCTGGACTAAAGGATATGATTGGTTCATTGTTCTAATGAAAAAAACAGAATACAAAATAGAAATAATACAAGAGCTTTTTTTATTGGATAGAAAACTTGTAAAAAGGAAATAGCTTGACAATGCCATTGAGCTATTAGATTAAAAGGGTACTCGACACAACTAGACATTTAAAAAAAGGAGGTTATGTGAGTACTTTGCTAGATTACATGAGAGTCAATAAAATTATTATTACTTTTATGAGTGAAATAGGTATTTTTTTAAAAACCTCTTGTGCTTTTTAAGTGCTTACTTGTTAGGTTGAATATATGTTTAGTATGAAAGAGAAATATATAATAATGTTTACCTGTTTGAGGGTTTCCTTTTCAGTGTTGACTTTTGGATCGCTTTCAATCCCACTGTTCTCGAAATCCATTTATTCCACGAAACACAA
>JAHZNC010003697.1:0-18969 GCA_027744095.1 Zhuqinia jingwanae | reverse complement strand
TGTTTGCCGTACCACCACATCTGTCTTATCATTAAGACTTCCCATTTCCATGAAAAAGAGTTATAAATGCCAAAGAAATAATTAGATTTCAAATGCGTTTTTTAAAAGTTCATCTTAAGTCAAATGGAAACTATAAATGTATGTTCAACAAAAAATCTCTTTGATACATTTGCATACCAACATTATACACTTTATTGTTGTTTTTTTGTATGAGGTATAATAATATGCAATGTACTAAAAGATTAATGCATTAAGGATGTGCATGATATCTATTCTGGCAAAGGATAACAATACTAAAAAATCTACACAAGAATCAAAAAAGAGAATAGAACATCATCGGAACGAGAGAAAAAACATGAGCCAGCAAGCAAAGCAGCAACAAAACGGAACAAAGGTATAAAAAAATATGTATAGATATATCCTCAAGTTCAACAACAGTTGCTACCCCATTATATCTACTTGGTGATGTTGCTGATGCTGCCAAAGGAACGTTATATATGTTTTTTTCGAAAGAAAAGGAAACCAACGGAGCAGAAAGTGCAACTAACTTTTTTAAAACCTACCCTCAATCATCATCCTTCAAGGCACCAAATTAAACGCGCTTTTTCTGCAAAAGAAGTATGTCTAATTTGGTGTTTTTCTCGCTTTTATATTATATTTCTAAATCATTGTGGTGCTGCTTACAATGTATACACTTTTTTTGTACGAAAGCAAGGCAGCAGCAAAATACGTAAATGTATATAAATAATTTTTTGTTGTTGAAAATAAGTCAAGTTGAAATTGAAAGACGCGTTCACTTTAAAACTTCACCTGTTTCCTTAAAAGTGGAAATATCAAGATGATGATGATGGTGTATGGTGGTGGGTATATCTGATTTTATTTTTACAATGGCATGATTCTTCGTCATGGAAGCTTCTTCAATGACGATGTATGCATGACTATTTAGGCAGTTAACTATAAATATATACCTAAATATATAACGTATAATATAGTATATTAGAGGTTTTTAATAAGCTACCATTATAATGGCCACATGTATTAGTTTCTTAATGTTTAACATTATCATCAAAAGTATACATTTTATATTCATCGAGATAGATGGACAAACGAATGGACGGACGGTGGTGGTGGTGCATGATGCTTAGTATGAATATTATTATCCGATTTAAATTTTTTTTTAAATACGAATATATACACATTGGATGACGATGCAGTTACAAAAAACAGCTGCCCACGCGAGGTATATTATAATATATTGTGTGGCTCTCTTTCTCTCTCTGACTGAATGGGAGAGTGAATGTGGCAGATGCAGTGCACTGGATTGTGAAAACAACCACCCCTTTATACATAATATAATAACCACACATATATTCCATCTTTTTGCAAAAATATTTTTAACACGTGCGATATATTTTTCGTATTTGAGTAAACCGAATGAAAGAGCTACAGAGAGAGAGAGAGTTTTGGGAGGATGGTGATATGGTCATGATGATGATGATGATGCCTCAAATGATAATATGAAAGTGTAGCAGTAAAAAAAATATATATGAATGTACATATTATATTGTGTGCGTTGTTATGAAATTTCTTATCTAATTTTAACATCTTCAAAATTATTTAATTCATAGACAGACACTACAACATTATTTTATGCGTGGTATTTCACTGTGAGATTTTAAAATACATTTTATGATGTTAAATGTGTACATACATATATAAATATACATACATAATAAAAATAATATATGTATAGACTAAAAGCTTATAATATCGTGTCTGCTTATTGCAATGTTTTTTTTACTTGTATTTTATTTTAACAGGTTGAGCTCCACTGATTTCATTTTTCCTGGTTATTTCCTTTGCAACTTCTAAGTAAAATGGTAGTAATAACCAACTGCGCAGAGAGGTTGAAAGTCTTATGTATATATATATACACTTTTTTTATTAATTGCATGAAAGAATACTACCACCACTACTACTAACGTTCCTATATATTATCGTTTTCGTTTCTAAGAATGGTTTTGCATTAGTAGATTCTGTACACCTGTGTATGTAACATCCGGTGTTTTACTTGCCGCTTAAATTTGTTAATCATTTTATGTTTTGGACAGAGGGAGAGAGTGGGGGGGAGCAACAACAACAAAAAATTTATATTTTAAATTCCATGTCAACCATACTTGTAAACACTGGCAAAAAAAATAAAATAATTGACGATTATTACTATTATGTTAAAAGTTTTTTGGCTGTATAGTAATAAATATATTATGCATGTATATAAAATAGATACTTAGATAAAACGAAGAAGAGTTAAACATACGTACTTGGCTTTTCTTTTCAATGACTTAAATTCGTTTAATGTGAATAATAATGATACAAAAAAGGTTTACATTCAACATAACAATTTTATACATTGCGACAAAAATGTGTATAAAACAAAATGAAATTATACATACATTCTCATGAAGTCATACTCTGAAGCAGAGGAGATAGAATCACAAAAATCCCTGACTTTAACAATTCACGTTTTGATGATTTTCTTGTGAGATCAGAGAGAGCAGAAAAAGAGACGTGAATTCCGGTGGTTATTCAAGCATGTCCATTTTTGTAGAAAAAAAATGTTCATCATCATCAAACAGTAAGTTTCGGGAATACATCTTCCCATCTCTCGTCCTCCTTTTATCCGAAAATTATTGCATGATTTGCATGATGATAAAAAATATATTGTTGGGATTTGGGATGAGAGCGAGTAAGTGTGTGTATGTGTGTGTTTGTGTGTGTGTGTGAGAGAGAGAGAGAAAAAAATATTGCTGGTAAACCAGGGGATGATTATAATGATTGTTACAGAGTTATGTAAATCGATCAGTCAATGATTTGTGGAAACCACAAAGAGATGATGATACATTACTAAAAAGTGAAGGCAACTTTATAAGAAACAAATTCCGTCTGTCTATCTGCACGACTAATAAGTATGAACCACGTTCGCCACAATATAATATAATTGCAATTCCTTTGCTACTTTTATGGATACAGGTAATCTTGTTTAAAGAGGCCTAGCATTCGGTGATTACATGAACACTTTCCAGTTCACTCACATTTACAATCTTCCTTGTTGTTGATTTCAAAAATTGAAAAACTGACATATATATCAAATGAATGTAGCAAGTCAAGCGATTCATGATGTAATATCCTCGTGTCTTGTAATGTCTTGCAATGAAAAATAGGTACATATTCACTAGAGCTAAATGTTTAATATTAAAAAATAATATTATTTAAACATTTCCTTTAAACATTCGACAACCCTTTTCTTCTCAAAGAAATACAATAGAATCTTGGGAGCGTTTGACGACATAAAAAATACTGTCCGCATCTTATTTCATCACATATGTCACCTTCACCTTCAATCCTTCCAAGATCAAATCATTCACCTAATATTCATTCAAATATACATATTATTTTACCTATCTACCTATGTTAAAATATTCATGTGTGTGTGTCAACCAAAAAAAGTTAGTTTCATCACATACTTTGATCTAAAGTTTCCCGTGACGAAATAAATTCGTCTCATCGAATAAAAAAAGTTAAATGACCCATTGCATAGGATAGCGTATATGTGTTTGCACAACAGTAAAAAATAGATACATAATTTTAGCATTTATATTAAAGCACTCAGCATACATACTATATGCATGCGTATGGTATATTACGTACGCTTGAGTCTATTGAGGATTGCGTGTGCTTGTGATTTTGGTCGGTATATGGAAGGGCGAATTGAGCATCAAAGGCTACCTTACACAAATGCCATTTAAAGTATTGTATGAAAACGTGAATAGTACTAATAATAATGTACTATTGTACTTTGATGAGCATGAACACAAAAGAAGAAAAATTATTTTTCTATGCATATTATAAGCCAAAAAATATCCGACCGGGTAAAGTAAAGCCTTAAGGGAAGCGTTACATTTGAATTTAGATTTTTTTATGACAACACTCCTCATAAATGTCTAACTACATACTTTTAATGAATTTAATACGTCACTCGGAAGATTTACGACATTTAATGAAATGGTTGACCAGTGAGGAAAATTTTGGTGTGTATGTATCTACAAATTTCTCTAAAATTACGAATTGATGTGTTATAAACTGCGGAATATTTTCTCGTAGATTTTCTCTCTCGCTTTATGGGTACTTATTATGCACAGTGATCACTTATCACATAAACATACATAAAAAATTCAGTTGGCTATAAATGATAATATTGCTGTGATGATGATGATGATGATATTATAAAAAGAAACCACCTGAATCTAACTACTTGTTCAATGTAAAAAAAGAAGTTTTTTTTTGCATATTAAAATTAAATTGGGATTAAAGTAGGGAAAACAATTTTATGGTTCATTGTTATTATTATGAACCTTTAAAACTTGTGCAGGTTTTATAATATTATTTTTATAAAGTTGAAAAGAGAGAACGTTTGTATGTAGGCACATTTTTTATCATTAAAATTAGTTGTAGACCATAACCCATAATGTTAGCTGTATTAGCAGTATGAAGGAGAGCATTTTTTTTTAAATCTTAATGTTAAAACATTCATGAACTTGCTTTCAACGAGCATATCGCAAAATATATATTAATATGTAGGTACGTAAATACATACACTACCGTATATATGAATATAGTATGTAGTCGTTTAGTTTGGTCAATGCGCACGAAAATCAACCAAGCTCACCGAGAGAGAATTTTCTCCATTCTTTTAATATGCCCATCATAACCTTTCCAGAGTTAATTCATCTCGTTCCGTTCTCTTGACTGCCCTTGTTTGCAGAGATAGAGAGAGATACATAGATAGATGGAGAATGAAAATGAACCACATGACATATAAAATGCTATCGCAGCAACCAACCCTGCCTGCATGCGTGTTTGTATGCTTGGATTTTCTTTAGAAAAGAAGCAATGATGTTCTTATTCAGGAGGGGTAAGTAAGCAAACGATGTCTTTAATTTTATACTCTTTTTTGTGATAAAAAATGTGGATGATGACGATGATATTAGAGGATGTGATGATAATGATGAAGAAATGTACCACCTCGTCATCATGTTCACCTTTTAACAAAAAAAAACTAACTGAAGTATAAAAGTGGCGATTAGAGCATGACAGAAATTAAGCAATGATCACAGAAATTCTCTTTAGAACAAATAATGTTTGTCAATCCTCATGATAGAAAAAAATTAAATGATAAAATAAATAAAAATATCATATAATAGATTATGTTCCATAAATATAAGGCAAATTAGTTGCAAAGTAAATTGGCATATTCCATGCCACAATAGAATAAGGAAGCCATGTTTGTCTTAATACACAATAATAATAATAATAATAATCCATAATAACAATTGTCACAAAAAATAAATGGAAATCTGTTTATGTGTGTTTTTTTTATTCAAATCAAAATATTTGTTTATAAAAATTGTGGTATCCTGAGACTTTTAAACGTGGGTTTAATTTTAAATTCTTCCCCGGATATCGATATTCTAAAAACGAATCATAATAAGACGGGATCTGAACTTCAAAACATGCTTTAATTATTTTTACTTTTATTTTAAACTAACTACACCAGTAAATTTGGTGGTAAGGACGGTTTATCTTTATATTGGATCAGAAACTAAAACACTTATTTTGCTTCTTTCTAACCATGTTGTTGAAAATGATAAGGTTCTGAGTTCGTAGCCCATTCACCATTGTACTAGTAAAACTTTTATTTGAATACAGTTCGTAGTCTATGAGTAATAGTGAACACAACCGGACAAGGTCTCCAATCTGACTAAATACGGCAGCCTAAATAACTTTAAAAAATGGCTGTTTTAATATTATATTTTTATTCACTGCCATTTCTCAAAAATTCAATCATCATATTTGATAGCTTGAAAAAAAATTCGTTTTCAATGTCACAAAGCATTAGTATATATAATAGTTATTACGCTCCCTCTAGCAGTTTCAATTTAAATCAAAGGAAAGCGTAATATTTGAGCTCTCGGTTATATTTGGCTTAGTGAGGTGGAGCGGTAGTAAATGTAAGATGATATTTTGTTTACAAATAGAATCAGTCTTCCTTAAATTTTTATGTGAGACGTTTCTACCAACTTTTTGCATAATATGACTAATTCTATGATTGTTTTGGTGCGTGTGTAAAAATCAAATTTCAATTTTTTATAAACCAATAAGGGGAAAATTAGTAAATACGTAACCACTGGATTTAAAGTGGAAGAAATTGTTGCGTATAAAAATTAGCGTACATCAAACTAAATCTACGTAACCATAATAGAAAAATCTGCCTATGAATGAACTTGATACATATTGTTACGGATGAAAATAAAGTACAAAACTCACTTATCTTTTAGGTGTACACAAAATTACATTTAAATTATTAAATTTCTCATATTGCATGATACATTATTAGATATGTTAATAATTCATTAGTTTACAAATATTATTAATTCTTATTCTTTAGAAATAACCAAATACCTACATATTACACCTTCAAAAGTCTGATAGTTAAACTGATTCAAAATTATACAATAATTGCAAGTTATGCAATGGAATACCGGATGTGTGCTTTCACAGACTCCGTCGACAACCAGTTCAGTTGACGAGTTCACTCGCAGCCATGGCTTTCGCCTGCTTTTGCACACGGGTATCGTACTCACATGGATTTCGACTGTATAAAAGGATTATCAAACCGTATTTAAATTACACATCATGTAAATTTCTAATATCTAAACAGTATTCAATACCAACTAGAACTACTTATCTTTACAATAAAATAATCAAAAGCCATTATTTGTTCGCCAACAAAAGTACAAATAATAGTTGAAAAGTTCGTTTACCCCCTTTTTTCCGGGAATCACACATTTCCAGTTCATAAGATTCAATGTTCCATCATCTTTCTTTGTTGGTCTTGCAACAAACCCCTGTGAATAGTTAATGTATAGAAATGGCAGCAAGCAATAATAATACTAAACTGTTGCAAACAGATTAAAAAAACTATTCGCGCCAATCCTTCAGTTACATGATCGAATAGCGTAAAAATACATAATCCAATTACAAAATACCCTAAGGTACTTGTATAAAACAAAATATTTACTTACAAAAGGGTGATCTTTACGCCATTCTTTACGCTCCATGCTTAATCTTGATAGCGAGATTCCAGCCATGTTTGTTACCTTTAAAGAAATAATATAAAAAACATTACAAACATCCACGTGATATTTACTTTGTTCTCTCACTAAACATTTTCTTCCCTACACATCATTCCAATTATTCCAACAGCGATAAATATTTTATGTGTTATTTTGTAACATCTCATAGTCTTGGCAAAATAACTAATTCCTTTCACGCAAACATTCGTACCTAAAATAATCTTGTCAACAGTCTTGTTTGTTGCACGATGATGTGTGTTCACTACACTAGCATAATTTAAGATAAGCATAAAGAGTTCACCTGTTCGAAAACAACAATGTGACCTTTCAAGTGACAAAGATAGTACCTTATCTATAGCTTGGTCCTTCTGTCCAGAACACTTTATATCTCCCACCACTCTCTCATATAGCACCATTACTTTATGCATTATCCGTAGCGTTTCAAACTCACACCTTACTACACACAATACAACACAATCAAGTTGTAAAACATAAATACGCAGCTGTGAGTTGACGTGAATGTTGAAAACTTTAGTGTATTTTTCTCATCAAAACATTTGAATTTGAAGAAATTAATTTAAATTTTCTATTTCCAAATATGAGTCAAAGTAACTGTATGAAAATCAGTAAAAGTTCTTGTTTGCATCATTGTTACGTGATATGAACGTAGTTCTGTTTGAGCGAACTTATAAATCTCAAATGAAACCTCATTAAGTGCGTCTGATTTCTTCTTCTCCACTTTGCATGATGATATTTTAATAAAGGTAGTATGAAATGAAAAGCTCAAAGTTTATGAAGGAAGGGATGGACTTGCATTGCATGTTTTACGGTTGGGATTGTTAGGTTCCACTTTAAGCAGGTGCCATCTCTATGATGCTCTGCGCTTTGCTAAATAAAAAGTGGTTTATTCCACTCACTAGTCTCAAAATACAAATGATAGAGAACGCCAGTGAGCCAGGATTGTGTAACAATCGACTCTGAGCAAACAAAATAAGATGAAGCAAATAATGCTTGGTAGCGTCCTTGTCGCAAGTAAATATATCAGAAACCAGTTGCTTACCCTCCTAATTTTATTCCTTTTCAAGCGTCTCTTTTTGATTTGATCGATTAATTGTGAACTACGGCGTGGATTCATTTTAGTATATGATTCAAATATAAAATAGAAGTAATAAAATTCTGTTATAAAGAATTAATTATCAGAACCCTGATCAACCAAAAATAGTTTTTTTTGTAATAATTCAATTGAAATCCATATGAATGATAGATGAGAAAATGTTATAAAATCATAATTTATAAATCAATCTTTTTTAGAAAGAAAAATAGTTTATATTTGCTGTCCAAGGTGGATTCTAGTGTGTGTGGTTTGACTCCTCATGGCAGCTTGTATAGGAAGGCACGTGTGTACATAATCGACATTGAAAAATATTTTTCGTGTTAAATACTTACAGTTCGGAACACTAAACATTATATTTATGGAATTTATGTGGCTAATTCAATTAAACAAATGTAAAAGAGAAAATCCCTAAAATCTGGCTTGTAATGTTTCTCGTAAATGTACAACAATATCAATAAGTACCTTGTAGCTCATGTTGGTGTGACATCCAATTCAAACAATTTTACGAAATGCAACGCACTCGAGGTCACTAATAAAACCATTTTATAAATGGATGAATTATGTATTTGTTTTAGAGACGAAAAAATAACAGGTCCAAACGGCCAAAGTAAGGGAACGCCGCCGGTGTCAGTGTGTGGAATCTTTGAAGAAGAAACTGAAATGGTTAACATGTAAATATGCATTTTGATATCATCTTAATATTAACTTATTAGAGAATTTTTTATGTGCATCTGTATAATATGTACTGCAATATATGAACCACGTACCTATATATTTAATATGAACATTCAACATTCATTAGCCTTGTATTTACACATGAATAATTCAAACATTATCTTCATTTAGCTGTTTACAAGTCTTAAAAATTGATTTTGTGCCCAGATGAAACATGACTATATTGTGATTTCATAAGCTTTACACGCTAAATGTTTCAATTTGGCAATTAAAACTAACGGTTTCTATATAATACACAGTTAGAACTTTTACCTTTTTTATCTGTGCTGATGTTAGGCTTGTTTTGCACTACACAAAAAAATTAACAAAGAGTACCAACGGGATTTATTCTTTGGTCAATAACTTGAAACAGTCAAAAATTTGTCATTTCTCATCCGATTCGTAAGACAAAGGAGGAAGTCCCCTATAAGCATTGCTGCCCAACCAGCTTAATAATTTGTTATTCGTTCTTCCGATCATACACGCAGCAAACCTTTTTGCATGGTATGATAGGATAATAGACATAAATAAAAATAAAGAAAAATGATTGATGCTCTTTTCAAAGACTACCCAACAGGGGATCATACAAAAGCAGCAATGAGATCAGTTCGTTCCCCTGTCTTTTATGCCAATCCTGTCCATTCTTTAAAAAATCATTGTAGCTCACAAAAAAGATATGAGGATAAGAATGACGATGATGATGTGTGGTGTAGTGTGCGGTAGTAGTAGTAGTGTAGTACTCTGAGACAGTAATAATAATAGTAATAGCTGTTCGACGTTGCAGTTGATGATGATGAAAATGAAGAATATCAAGATTTAGCCAATAAGGAACCATGATGACAGTGGCGAAACGAAATGCGCAACCAATGCAAGTGTTGCTATTGTTAGATCTAAAAATATATTCACTACGAATTCGGCAGGGGGTTGGATTTGAATTTAGATTCAGTCGTTTTTTTTAGTCTCGTGTCTTACAATTCAAAACATGTCGTACCGAAAAAAGTCTATACTGCATGCTAAACTAATAGCGTAATAGCTAGCTGCTATCCATACATCATCCTCCTTCCGTCTTTGCTATTTACTCATTCGCCCCTGTTGTAGTACTGCGGGCTGAAAGAGTTCTACCTCTCTTTGTCAATTCTTTATGTGGGTATATAAATGGAGATGAGGTTCACAAAAAAAGCAGGGATATTTTGTTTTTTGCTGACAACTACCTACTTACATTATTATCAGTCACCACACCGACACCACTAGTCGTAATGTGATGATGCATGCATGCAAATAACTCTTTCAACGTGAAAGATGAAAAGGACGACGATGATGAATTGAAGTGACTCAACAGATTTTGGTCGTCGTATTTAAAACTGGTGATGGTGGTGGATACATATGTACATTTTCGATCTGTAACATGCTGCACATTATCTTGTTGAGTACTTCAAGTTGCCCGAAATACGAACGAAGCTACTACACATGCCTACTCACGTGTGCAACACATTGCGTTTATTCTTAATTAATTAAAATATTTCTGGCACAGCCTTTTACTATTTTTATGGTGCACCACTTATTCAATCTCACACACAATAATAATATGTGCATACGTAACATGCTGCAAATGACGGACAAGCCTGATTATTTTTGAATTCACATTATTTTCTTAGAGTTCACGAAGTGAACCTCATGTGAATTGAAATAGGATAAATATTAGTTTAGAAGCATTTTTGTAAAATCAGATCAGCAGAAAGAGAGAGAAACGGAGCAAAATGCTCTCACGCAGCAGCCCCTACAGTTTTTTTCTTTAAAATTTAACCGTGAAGTAAATAGAATTGTACTTTTTTTAAATTTGAAAAGGACAAAAACAACATTGCATGATGATTATCATATTTAAATATGGTACATTTATTATGTTTTCAGCATATGTTTAAAGAAAAGAGTTGTCGTGGATCATTTTTATACTGACCTGAGAAGAAATATTTTACAATTACCCATAATAACATGTACATATAAATAAACATATTATGTAGACCTAGGTGACTGGCATTGCATGTTTGTAGGAGCAGAAAAAAGTACTGTTTTCAATAAATAATTATACTTCTTTTTCAAAATGCCTACATTTTTCTGGTGATTGTACACATTTCTGTTGAAGATCTAAAGGTAGTACTCACGAGAACAATATGCATGCGTGCAAATGTAGCCTGCGATACATTTTTCTTCTTCTGTTTCTTATTTGTTTAGAACTCTGAAGGAGTCCATCTTCTTCCCTCATTTTTACAGTAAGAGCATATTATTATAACTTATTTCAATTCTTGTTATTTTTATTTCAATGACCATTCAGTGGTGATAAGTATATTTCCTTCTTTAAAAGTACATATCCACTAACAAGGTATATGAGAAATCTTGAACTCGGCTTCAATGAACGATATTAAAATGCTTTTGCATGCCATGACATCAATATCGCAATGGTACAATTATATTGTGTAGGGATAAGATCAAGTAAACACAAATAAGTAAATAAATAGGTATTATATATCGTCGCTATATGTATGAAATTTACAAAATAAAAAGTCTCATGGGACGCAGATACACATATATTAAATTCAGGTTTTGAGCTTAACTTTTACGTTGATGCATTGTATATATGCTGAGGAGTAAGTGTAATTAATTTTCAAAGATTTTTTTTGTAAATGTCGCACATTGTACACGGCTGAAAGAGTAGAGAGGTAATTAATTGTGACTGGATTTGTAACGGTGTGTTGTGATGCAAGTTGATTAATGAGCAATCCTTATAACAAAGAATAAGTTTAAATGGAACCTCCTAATGTGGCTGATTGCTTGTAATATAGCTTAGAAAACAAGCAGAATATTGTAATCTATATTTGAATTAATGAATTATTTGGGTACAAAATTTGTGTAGTAGTTTTGAAAAAAAAATGATTATCTTCCAGATTAGCAACAACAATATGCAACCAAACCAGACCAATACATAATTAGTAAGCAGCCAGAGTTGGTGAAACATTTTGATGAGCATTTTTTGTTTGCTTTTTATAATCGCTATCATTTTATGTTATAAACCGTACAATATACTACATATATGTGCATATATATATATATAAGCAGAATCACACTTGCAATTGAGTAAATGAGGTCTTCAAAAACTACGTATGAAGCAACAATATTTGAATGAATTGAAAAGTTGTACAAGAATTATTAGTTCATATGAGCGATTTAATTATAATTTACGTATCATTGGCTCATTGTCTCTCTGTTTAAGAAAATAAATCCGATCTAATCAGGACGAGATGAGAATGATGCGCGATGATGGTTTCGGTTTCATAAAGAGGCTCATCCTCATAAAATAAAATAAAAATGTAAAATTTTTGTTTCATTTTTTTTTAGAAAAGATATTTTCATTTGGCTTCTTAAATATTAGTAAGGCTATTTGCAAGAAAAAATGAAAAATATAATTTAGTCAATGCAGAATATAACATTTTGTCCATCCGTCGATCTACATATGTACATACATATATTTATGTAAGTGTGAGCACTGCATGAATGATTTGTACCAATTTAACAAATCTTATATGAAATGAGGTCAAATTATTACTTTGGGTAGAACAGACAAGTTGGCATTTTGGTTGCTTATGCATGGGAGCTTTTATAACAGCAACACAGAAGACACAGGGAATCCATTGAAGAGTGCATTCAGCAAAGTTAATAGCTCTATATCATGACAACGACGCGACGTCCAAGCAAGAAAATAGCGATGTTTGTGGAACAATGATTAATTTTTATTACAAAGCCGAAATTGAAGTGTTTTTACAAATTACCTGTCTCTTTCTAACTTTGTCCGTAGGCTGTTCAGAGATTTTTTTTCTTGTGCAAATTGATATTCTAGAGCAAAAAAAGAGTGGAGACTAGGTATGTATGTATATACAGTTGAATAAACAGTAAACTAAGTATAAATCTGTGGATGTGATATTAACTCTTTCTTCGAGTATTATATTAAACACTAAATGCATTTAGCGCTCCGCTCATACCTTGTTTTACACCCCAAATGGATTTTCTAATAACATCATATACTCCTTTTTGCCATTTAAAATATACCACACGTTATGTTATGCTTTACAGATGTAAGAATTCATGTAAGTAGTAGTTTTTTGTCTTCTATGTACCACCACCAACATCATCAATGATGCCTGAAAAAAGGCGATTTAAAACGACGGAATACGTTTTTAGAGATTTTTATTTAAGCCACACAATTATTCTTTTTTAAGAACTTTTATGACATGACTCATGAGGAAAAGTTTATCTCACATCTTCACTTTGACTCTATCAGACATTTTCATTTCGATGATGATGATGATGATGCTCGTCATATACCATTTTTAAAATGTATAAAGAAAGAAGTATAAGTAGGTATATAAGCAATAATAATAATAATAATATGAATCTACTTTTTCGTCTCGCATGATTTTTGTTGTTTCATTGAAATCATTTTTTTGGACAAGCGGTGTGTTTTATGCATTTCAAGAAGAAAAAATATAATATAAATACATGCGTACCTGAGAAGAATTTTGTAGCCTAATGTTTGTGGGAAAGTAAAAAAAAGTGGAAGATGCCTAAGTGAAGTGGTTTAGTACAAACCAAAGTGGTAGTAATATTGTTATGCTATTTATGTGGCTTTTTTTATACTCACTCAATTTTAGATGAACGCTAATGGCAAAAACAAGTTACAATTCATTTTTCTAGAGACAAAAAAAGTAGCGATATATCGTCAAAGAGAACTTTAATCATTCTTTCTTCGGTCATCATATGCACCTATATGTAATGTACAAATATTCTCGCCATGATCATAATTATTAGTACATCATCATCAACATCATCATCATTGTCGTCATTTACAACAATAATAATAACGTTTGCACCATTACCTTAAAATATTATAAAGTACCGTAACCAATTGGAAAACGTGGAGTCGGTGTATAATAATAATAATGATTGTTTAGCACAAAAATATTAACTAATAGTAATGTAGGTGAGTATATTTACTCAGTTATACATACATATAAAAACCATAATATATGTAATGTGTATAATAGAATATATAACCATAATAATATGTACAATAAGTACGAAATTTTGCGAAATAAACCATAAATCTTGAATGATTCGTTTGTTTAGAAAAATACAAAATATTACAAAATCATGGAAAAATTTGTTTGGATTTTTTATATATTTGTGCATAAACAGCATGATGGGGGAACATGCGATGAAAAAAGGAAATATCTCCATAAAATGAATAATATGAAGGTTTACTACAATATTTCCCAATGTATTATATTTTTATATGTTCGTCGTTTTAGGTGATGATGATGAGGGTGGTGGCACGATACATGTTACATTTCGATGTTTTTACAGTCCATCACGGTAAAGATAATTAGTACATGCAAAAGCTGATCGTAAAACTTGAGTATATTATCGGCATAAAAATAAACTGGGATGCATCTCCCTTTTCCTACTACTACTGTTATTATTCTCTGGACTACTTGTTTCGTAAGACTGTTTTTTACGCCTAGATTTACAAAAATAAAAATAAACAGTAAGTGTGTAGACAATACATATTTTATCATCGCTTTTCATAAGGTGATGTTAGTTGTTGTGTGTACTTGTTTTGAATCTTTGGACATTTCATATATTTGTTGGATAATGTATGCTTTATGCTAAACATCACTAAATATATTATTACACTAAATATGCATGACTATCTGTATATGTACAAAATTTGACAAACGGGGTTACTCGTATTCATTTTATCAGCTTTATTCATTATACCTGTATATAGTATTCCTTTCGCATCTTGTATCTCTCTTTCCTAAAGAACATCACAGAGATTGCAGAGACGCTCTTTTCTGTTATGTATGTATTGTATTGAATCACTTGTCATATATACTTATAATTCTTAACAACCAATCTTCATTCAAATGTTTCACGTACTTACAATTAGATTCTCATCTCACCGTTAAAACAACTACTTATTCTGTCTGGTTTACTTTTGCATACTTGACAATGGGCATGTAGATCATTTGAAGATATTACGTATGTATATACATACATATGCACATATGTATGTATGTATATTATGCATAGCGTGTATTCTGTTTTCTGTTCTTTCTGTATAATATGTCATCCATTCTTCTTCTTTTCTCTTTTTTTGCCAGCTTCAAATATATAATATTTCATTCCACGTCCTCATGACACATACAACATAGTAGCATGTATAGCCCTGAGCATATTCATTTGTAACGCCTAATTTTAGTTATTTTTTAAGTAACCGTGTGCACGTTTGTATTATTATCATTATTATTTTACTGATGTGAAGATGTATGAATATAGCTACAACGAAAAAAAGGTAGAAAAAAAGAGTCATGATGGTAATGAAGAAAAAGATTTTTTAAATACTTTAGAGAAAAAAATTACTAGCAATTTCATCACACATATTGCATCTCATCGATCGTCTCCTCTATAATAAGTCAACCAACATAAATAGTTATAAAAGCGTCAAAGAAACATCACCAACCCATTCAACCACCCTCTTCATTTATTGCAAAACATATTGCAAAGCATTTGTTGTAAAAAACTACATAATATCATACACAATAGATGAGTGTACGGATCTTTTAGTGTAGTTATTGTTTTAGCAATATCCCGGTTCCGAGAAAGACATTATATGACTTATGTATGTTTTATGAATGCCTCTGCTAAAATGAATAATATATTCAGCAGCATTCTCTTTACATAGTCCTTTATTCCAAAAAAAAATGTTTTTATTGCTGTCTAAGTACGGCATTAGAAAATTAATATACGCAAGGATGGCTAGCAGTTAAATAAATGATACTTACTTGCTACTTGCTACACACGTTGCAGGTCTAAAAGCGTGTTGTTCAAAGACAATTTTAGGATTCCTATTCGTTTGGGAGTTTTTTAAATCCGATTTTCCCTCATTTCAAGACAATTCAAAATTCAAACAAAAACTCTTCAAAATAAAATGGTGAACAAAGCTAAGCAAACTAAAACAGAATTGATCTACTCAACTGCACAGATGACTTTTTGATGAAGTTCTCACATTGCCCCATAATCTGTCAAGTATCATTAAGTCATTATTTGCATTGATTGCTAGTCAGTGCTAGCTTAACGGTATAATTATACACAACTTGTTGGACACAGTACAAAGCCAAAGTTATAATTTGAATCACAAATGTTTCAAAGAAAAGAAACAAAGACCGATGCCGGGAAGGAATACACTGAAATGCGAAAAATATAATGTTTTTTGACGGTTCCTCTCTTCAATTCGAAAAGAAGACAAATGGATACTTCTGTGAATCAGAAGTAGACCGTAAGTGTGTTTTTACAGGACTGCAAGTGCTACATCATCACTATAATCATACATTATTACTTACTCATATAATATAACCACATATTATTATAGATATTACTCACACACAGGCTAGTTTTTATGTTGTTTTATTTTTATAACCTGAATGTCATTTATATACTACGCGAAATGGCTACACGTATGCAAAACAGGTATCGGCATTTTTGTGTGAAATTTAATATCTAATAAACGGCCATCGTAAATATGCAAACAGGAGGGCTGCAGGAGAGCAAAGAAGAATACATATAAAAGTTTCTCCTATATTCAATAGCCACAAGTCTAATGAAGAGTGAAGTATTTTTTCGAATGTGATAGGGTGACAGGAAAGTTTTTTTGTTTTGTTTAAAGCGGAATAATAATATGCACAAAATGAGTAAGTGTTTGTGGCATTTCTCAATCCAGCAATAATCTTTTTATAACCAGCAGAGCCAAAAAAGACAATGCATACTCATCCATAAAAGTTAGAAAAATATATTTTGGTAAACAGCAAAAGCAACAAGCTCATCAGGAAAGGTGTAAGCAGAAATAAAAAAGAAGGAGAATAATATGAAAGACTCGAAAGGTGACTTAATTAGTAGCAAGGATCCAGGAGTAAAAAATTCGCCAGGCATACCATATTATGTATTTATATGCATCTACCTATGCTCATTACTATATGCATATAGGTAAATTTTACCCATATAAATGTGTAGGTTCACTTTTATATAGATAGATGATGTGCGCAAAAAAAAGGCTAAATTTTTTACTACTTATTTTTCTTGTTGGCAGACTGATAATTTATGAAATCTTTGAAAGTAGTGCGGTCACACACACTTTTAATTGCACCGTTGTAATATATTTTTTGGCTAACTGGCGCATCATCAAATTTGATCGTGTTACTAACAAAAGAGAGTATACTAGAGATGTATAATATGCGCCATCGACCCTCTCTTAAAGAATACAATACCCAATGCCAATTTATGACACACACACACACATACAGAAATATAATATAAGTAAAAGGAAGCACCGGCGTCGTCACTGTAGTTTAAATAGATGTTTGAATCTTAAAAGTATATATACTCATTATTATAACTGTTGAGAGATCGTTCACAGAGGATTATATTTCTCTCTAGTTTGCCCATTGTTATCGAGCCATCAAGTCAGCACATTGTATTGCATTGTTGTTTAGATATGTATCATGTTTGTTGAAGTGCATCAACCCTAATTTTGACTTTAGAAGATTTAATTATGCTACCATTATTGCTAGATAGTCAATATCACACACTCACACATACATATGCACACACACAAGCGTTCATTGTCTGGGATGCCATTTTGGATGGATGATGCAGCGAGCTTATTCTGAATCTGAACATTATCTAAAAAGCGTAATAGTTAGCAATAAATAACTTTTTATGCATTTTTGATACCTGTTCAGTACATATTATATATATATTGTAATGGGAAGAGGTTTTGGATACTGTTCATAGTGAAGATGGTATGGTTAGGCGGGGAACTGGGCTATGGTTATGCTATTTTATAATAAAGGGATATTGATACAAATTAACGACTTACAATAAACAATATAGAACTGGAACTATTTAGGATCTCGACTTCAAGATTCTGCGACTAGGATCTCGACTTCAACGACTAGGATCTCGACTTCAAGATTCTGCAACTAGGATCTCGACTTCAAGATTCCGCAACTAGGATCTCGACTTCAAGATTCTGCAACTAGGATCTCGACTTCACGATTCTGGGCAAAAAGTCAAAAACGGGATATGGTAGTTTTTAAATAATGTTTCATGGGAATATAACACTGACAAGTGTGAGATGAGTGACTAGAAGCGAATACAACCCCTAAAACAATTGACTTACGGTTGGATTGGTTCAAAACTTATAAAATCCCACTGACAATATTATTCATTGAATTCAGTATGCAATTAAAATTATATCCATCTATTTATATCATATGGGGTCTGGATTAATGAAGGATTTTGAGTTTGGCGGTTACATATGGGGAAATGTGAGACTACACCACAGTATGTATACGTACACATAAATGCTTACTGTTTTTATACCATACGTTTAAATACAATTACAAAATTTCAGTATTTTTTCCCTTGACCGATTCACACAAAAAAGTAGAATGGTAAGATGATGTCAAAAAAGAATATCTTGTACAGACATCCGCAGAGTATTATCTAAAATCAAAAAATATCTTGCAAACTAAAACTAAAGAAGGAAGAAAGAAGAAGTCGAGAGAGAGATTGTTAAAGTGGTGTTGTCATTCGAATCTGAGTGAGCCTGTCCTGCTGTTTGAGTGGCAACGAGAGAGAAGTAACCATAAATTATGAGCATTCTGCATGAGATCTTTCGCTCTGACATACTCGGTAATTAAAAATCTTTGAGAAAAATTTGCAGCTTAAGGAGAAGAATAAAAGGTGATAAGTAAGCACGAGAGTTATATACACGTATACACACACAAAATGTTAAATAAAAATGCTCTCTTTATTTCGCCTTTTCCCTTCTTCTTCTTC
>JAHZNC010003696.1:0-10838 GCA_027744095.1 Zhuqinia jingwanae | reverse complement strand
TACAATTGAGATGATGTATAATGGAAACCCTACCTATTCTAGTAATTGTAAATGCTTTTCTGTTATGTTGTAATATACATCATCATTATTACTATACAGCTCTCTAAAAAAAACAATCTACATCAGGTTAAGTACTGCGAGCACATTAAGTGTATTAGAATTAGAAGACAAGTAAGAAAGTAAATGAAATGAAAAAGGTAATTCATCTGATAATGTGATTCTTATGCTCTAAGCTTGATTGCACTAGCAGAGCAGCAGCAGAGAACAATTTTCATTATCAAGTTACGTCATAATTCCATTCAAAGAGAAAAAAAGAGGAAAAAGTACACGTGATGGATGTGAAGGAAGGAATAAATGAATTTCTTGTTCAGTCTAATAATAATGAACCGTTGTAATGAGTACTGTTGTGATAGCTCATTACAAATATTTTAGTTGTATAATTTATGAAAATCGTGGTGGTGGTACTTAACCAGAAAAAAATATATTTTTACTGATCAAAAATGTAGTGCATATAATGACTACAGTGATAAATAGTCATACAATCATACAATCTGTGCAGGTCCTCAGTACAAAATCCCCATTTCCATGAACCATCTCTCTGGTTCAACTCATTTTTAATGATTTTTAAGATGAATTCATGGCTACTTATTCCATAGCCCAAAATAACCAATGCATAGTACCGTTTCTGATCATTTTTCAAAATATTTGTTTTCATTTGTTTGACTTGTAATGTTATTATTCTTAACGAAGGAATACCTATGCATGAACATTACATGCATAGGTAATTTATTTACAGGTTTATTGCTTCCCATATTTACGCATTTTCACTTAACAAAGTATTTGAAGTATGCCGTAATCACAACTAAACAATAAAGGCAAAATAACGGGTTTTTGGTTTCTAAACATGCATCACATTTCATAAAATAGTTAGGGATTCAGCAGGTATAGTCGTTGTAGCTGGTATTTTTACACTGGTTGCTCCCAGTACTACCACGTTTTTTCTTCATCCAGTGTCATATCCAAAACAAAATCGATAAAAACAAATTGGTCGATTTTTAATTGAAAAAATTAATCGATATCTATTGGCAAAAATATTTTTAAGACCAAAATACGTTGGTATATATAATCACTTTGAGCACCTATGACCTACAATCAGACATTTATGTTGTTTAAAATCAACACTTTAAATATTGAAAACAGGTTGATTGATGACAGCTCGGCGGATTTGTAGCGCTTAAAAGTGTCACGTAAAAGTAGGTATATATTTGATATCTTGACAAGATATTAATTGCTGACATAAAGTAGACACTATCATCGCTTTTATAAAACTCAACTGCTTCGAGAGTATAAAATCTGACGAAGCCACACAATTTATAAAGTTCAGATGCATGTATACTTGCATTAGTGAAACTGCTCTCTGCTACACTGCTTCACCAACCGATTTTCAATTTAAACAAGTTATAATATAAGCAACTCAGGCAAAATTTCATCATGAGATTTCCATCAATTTGCCTTCTTTTTATTTGTGCCGGTTTAATCATAACGGAGTCTGCTTTTGTGGACCCCCAATACAAGTTGGTTGAATGGACAGGTTGGGGGACATCATTGGCTTGGTTCAGTGACGTTTTAGGTGGATTCGATCAACGCGTCCTGGATGAAATTAATTATGCATTTTTTTCTGTTAGCGATCCCCACAATATGCGCACATTAATTATTTGAAAAGTTACTATATTTTCTAACTTTTAAATATTTCTTTTGCAGCCAGAAAAGTTAAACTTGAATGTGTTACGGTACACCATTGGGGGCACAACCCCAGGTGACCGTCCTTGCGGAGAATTTCGACAGGGAGCTGCCACTGAATCTTTTAGAGATGGACCTAATGAGCCATATATTTGTAATTACATTTTGTTAAAAGGGAGTGTTAAGACTTTCGGATATAAAACGAAGAAAGAGCAGGTTACAAGATTTGTTTTGATTTTTTAGGGACACGGGATCCACGCGCTAGAAAAGTTCTTTTAGCTGCAAAAGAGCTTGGAGCTGATACATTTGAAGCATTCTCGAATTCGCCCCCTTCCTGGTTTGTATAGTTTTGTCTTTTCAAATAATGTCATTTTTTGGAAATTTAAATTTAACAACAGATTTATTTAAAAAAATTTTTTAAATAGGTTGACCAGAAATGGATGCACAAAAGGGACACCGGATGGTGGACCCCTTCATGACAACTTTGATCCCAGCAATGCAGATGCTTTCGCAGATTATCTTACGGAAGTGGTGAAATACTACCACGAAAATTACAATGTGACCTTTTCATATTTGGCTCCTTTTAACGAGCCTTCCTCTGGCTACTGGTCGGGATATGAAAAAAATCAAGAGGGCTGCAACATGGAGAGATCAACGATGGTCGAAGTGATTAAAAGAGTACATGCTTCTCTTCAAGAAAAAAATCTTTCATTTTGCAGTTTGTCAGTAACAGATGAAACGGAAGTCAACCAAGAGTTGGCAACACAAAGAGCTTTTACTGATGCAGGTGTAGCTGGCTTGTACACCAAAGTTAATACACACGGGTATTCCGATAATGGTAGAGAAAATAGGGCTGAATTGTTTACTTTGGCGGACAGAAATAGACACGTCCTTTGGATGGATGAAATGTAAGTAGTGATATAGATTTGGGCACAATTAAATACGTCGTAGTTATTTATAATTCATAATTTATACTACTTATTTAAATTTCTTAGTGGATGGGGCAGATCTCCCCTCGAAGATATGCAACAAGGAATGAGTCTTGCAGGAAGAGTTGTATATGATCTGAGAAACATGGTCCCGTCTGCTTGGGGTAGCGTGACATTTTCGTTGTATTTATCAAGTTGGATTGTTTTGTGCACAATATTTACAAGTTTTTTTTATACATATTATTCGCTTTAGTTTATTGGCAAGTTATGGAAGAGCAAGTAGGTTCTCAATGGGGTTTGCTGGACGTTCCATATAACAATGCGATAGTAGAGAATATCAAGTATAACTCTGGCTTCTATGCCATGATGCAATTCAGCAAATACATTCGAAAAGGTACAAATCTAACAATAATAAATAAAAATAAAAGGGAGGTCTCGTGGTCAGAAATAAATTCATATGGATTTTTACACTTTCGTCAGGTTTTACTTTGGTTCATGTCAGTGATAGCAACTCAGTGGCTGCATATGATGAAGCTTCACAAACCTTGGTAAGCGTTTTCTGTAATTTTGTACACGCCTACCATATTTGTGCCTTCTTAAACGGTATTCATTTATTTCCGGTTAATATTTGTGATCTGCAGGTGATAGTATCAATTAATACTGGATCATCAGCAACCACAAAGACATTTGACCTGCGCACATTCTCGTCCCTTGGTCAAGTACAAACATTTCGAACATCCCCACAGGAGCCTCACATATCTATCGAATCCCCTTCACTGAGTGGAAATCAGCTTAGCTTTGAATTTCCCTCAAAATCAGTGACCACCTTCAAAATTTCTGCTGCGGTATCCAGCACCACTTCTAATTTGATTTTGAATGGAGATTTTGAATCTTCAGGAAATGGAGCTTGGTTTACCCTTTATGGATCGCGAGCTGACAACGGTATAAATGGAAACTACGTCAGACGGGGAAGCTACAGTGGCTATGTTGAATACAATGAGTCGGAACTTTCTCTCATGCAAAACGTAACGGTGCGTCAGACAAGGACATACTATCTCTCTGCATGGTGCGCTACAAGTGGATCAAACACTTTGTTTGGTACACTGATAAATGGGAACCAAGGGCCTGAGCTTACTATCAATAGCTCGGCCGGCTACCAATTGTATGGTTTATCTGTCGATGCTAAGGAGTCTGACGTGCTTGGCATCTACATTTATTCCGAAAAAGGTAATCACAATGCCCAGATAGATGACGTTCAGCTTCATTAAAATGTAAACAATAGTTGTAAAAAAAATTACTGGCTGTTTAAATAAATCGGCAAAAGTAATAACAATAAAGCCCTTATTCCAAATCGAAATATGCATGACAAAACTGAAAGTATACCTTCAATCTATCTACTTTTCAACATGCAATAATACCTGCATCATAAACGCAAAGCACAACCAAGTAATTCATATTTAACACGAGGGGTAATATTATAACAAAAATTTGGAGAAATGTTATTTTGATTTTAAAGCAAGTACAAAATGTGAAGATGTCACTTTTAATTTCGCAAGGGTGGCGGTACTCCCAAATACACCAACGTCACCTCCACGCTCCCATATACCAAACCTACCGTGGGATACAAATGAACGTTTTTGGGAAGCTTTCTGAAAGCAACCCCGAAAAACAGTTCATTCACCGCAAAGCTCATGTCTCTCTTGTCACAGTTTACAACCAGGCGGATGATGTCACCAGGCTGACCAAATAAACAAAGACAATTAGATACATTTTAAGTTCCACAAAAATAGCGACATGTACAATCTCAATTGTAATAGTAACTACTACTGAGTTAGTCTTAAAGATGATAGCTACTTGGGCTTACCGTGTACTCATAAGTGAGAAGTCTCGGATACACCCCAATGGTCTTCCCCTTATGACTCAAATTTCCCCAGACCACGTCCCACCCCCAACTCTGTCCCCCTTCATCATCCCCAATTAAACTGACATACCCTGCTGTACTATTTAAAGGGGCCTTTTCAGTGGCCAATCCCACAGAAAAATGAGTGCCGATTGGACCAGATAATTTCAAGTCCCACGCATGTATGCCACTCATCACTCCCAACCTGCTCCTGACTGCATTCGTCTGATTCACCGCAGGACATCTTCGAACGGTCAACCCGTCATCACACACATAAATATTCTCAGAGCAGTGCTCCGGTACGTAATTCCACGTTCCAATATAAGCCTTCAGCTGCGCCCGAAAAGATTCCAGTTGCTGGATCACCCCATTTGGAACAATTGGACGAGCCATGAATTGTCTACATCTTTGCTCCCATTCTGAATGATTGTCGTTCTTCAGTAAAGCTTCCATTTTTAAAATTTTCTGGAGTGCTACTTGACCTCCGTGCAGCTCCAAAAATTCGATTACACTACCTTGGAACACTGCGAGTTGGTCAATTTCATCACCTGAGATAAACAATTCTTTATCGCGTTGATTGCCTTCGTCACTCCCCGACGAGGGCTTGTAGAAGAAGCCAAAAAGTCCTCGAATCCAGTAAAAGATGTAATTAATAAAGTTATGTTCACTATTGTCATTGATGTTAGAGTTAGTGGTCACATGCTGAATGGCAAGATAGTGATGTTGTGAAGACTGCATCGTGTATCGGCCTTCGTCATCGTCAGTTTGCACTGCTGATTTTGTGGAGGGATTAGGAACTTCTCCAGATTTGTCATCGGCCACGCCTTGGTCTATATTGTCCACCACATTGCCGTCTTGCAATGAGAGGGATTCAGGTGCGTCTGGGGAGAACATGGTAAGTGCCGTTGGTGTTCGAATGATTTTTTTTTAATTTTCAGTGGTAACAAACAACACTGAAATATTTTTATTCGCACATGTATTTACCCATGAAACATGTTAATTAATGCGCAAAAAGTAGCATAGCTACTGCAACAATAATTATAAAAATAGTAATTAAAATCCTTCATAATTTTATCATTTTTGTCCTTTTTTCCTGTTCAAGACATAACTTCACGATGTCTCATTTTGGTCGAATTTGATATTACGTGAAAGCAGAACTTGGTTGAGAAGGGGAAAGAGAAGGAGCAGCAGGTGAAATCCATCCCGTGCGGATGATCTTTTGGTACTCCGGTTGAAGTTGAGCCGGTTTTCTTTAGATAGCATGTTAAGTAGTATTACTTTGTGCTGTTATGTCAAATTAAATGAAATGAAAATTGCATCAAATAAGTGCACACACACTCATTCCAGACATCCAATTCTTTGTTCTTCTATTATAAAAATGTGACATATACCTTGTATTGCATTGCATAGCGTGTCTAACCGTCCTGTTGTCCAACTTAAGTGTGCTGCTGCTGGCATTTTGTATACAAGTAAATAATGTTTCCTTTCACTTGAGCATAGCATCACATTTTTTTTGGTTACACTATTTCTTTGTCTTGTTATTTCCTGTTCCTAAAATGAGTATCAAATTTGTTGGTTAGACTCGGTTCGTTTCACTTGGTCCAATCTTTCTAGATTGGAAAATTGCAATTGCTTTTAAAAGCACGTTAGTTTTGAGATCAGGAGTTAGTTGGCGTCGTCGAAAAAAAGACGAGAGAAGAGAAGAGGAAAGCATGCCTGTCTAATATACCATATAGAAGAAGAGTGTTAAAGTATAAGATTATCATGGGTGCCTACTACTCTGTATGATGATGTCCCTTTTTCAAGTAGTAAAGCCCCCGCACATATATACCGACATATTTTTTTGATATAATATGTATCTATGTATGTACGCACATAACGTTTGGCTCTGCGTTGGATTGATTAGACTGAAAGCTTTTTTCATTACTGAAATTGGGAATGAAATAAAAATGCACTGGGACTGTGATGTGAAAAAGGGATATATATTATATCTACTACTCCTTACAACTTTACCACCACCACCACCGCATTTGTATATACCTATATGTATCCCCATCATAAGAATGTACACATTTCCTTCTCTCAGCTCTCTGGGAAGACTCAAGATAATATGGCGTATACTATATAATACGTATATATATGTGACGGTTTTGGCTGGCAGCCTCATGGTCTCGTTAGGCTAATATACTAATCATAGATATACTTACACATCATCCTCTTGCTTGCTTAAAAAATGTACCCATGCTATATACCTATACGCGTGTAATATGTATATATGTGAGTGTGAATGATATTGCTGAGAGCACATTAGCAGAATGAGTATACCTACACACTTTCCTAAAAAAGGGATACACCCTGACTACTTTTCTAATCCTGAGCGATGCTTTCTCCAAGACATAAGAAATATTTCAAGATCTACTCCTCACCCACTAGAATAATGTATACGAATTTGGCTGCTGTGTGTGTGTAGGCAGACGAGAGAGAGAGAGAGAGAGAGGGGATGAATTGACGCAGTATATAAGTTACAACTGAGCCATAACAGAAAACGTGCAAAACAACGTCTATTACAGCTCCATCAGATCAGAGCACAACACAAACTAGTCCTCCTCTCACAAAAAAAAACAAAGTTATTTTTTCTACTACTTTTATTTCCAAGTGACTGCTTTCACATACAAGAGCACAAGTTTAATTCATTCCCTCTAAATTATGTGCACAATCTCTTTTCCTGCTAATTGATATGATTTAATTAATAAGAATGTCATTATCGGTTTTTTTTTCTTCTCAAAATGTATTTATTTCTTGACTCATTATTATAGTCTAGTTAATATATTGAGATTAACAAGTTTTCTAGAAATTGCTCTACACACATTGCTTTTGTTATAGCGCACTAAAAATAGTTTCCCCATTTTTATACACACACAACAACACCTTAACGTTGGGCTAATCTCTTTTTCAAGCAATTTTTTTTATTGCAGTGTGCTGCAGATCAAAAGAAGTGATGTGGCAAGTTCTCTCTCTCTCTCTCTATACCCTGTATACATAGTAAACATGTTATATTATGAACAGCAAAACAAAAAAGTAAAAAGCTGCTGCGTCTGTACAAAACTTGTACAGGAGAGCTTTTTTTCACTGTACGTCAAAGAGAAAAGAGAGAAAAGAGAAGAGTTGGCAAAAATAGCCTTCTAACATGATTTCATTAAGTTAATGGACATAATCAAAAAATTAGGAGCGATTAACAAAGGAATGAGAAGTGACTAGTAAAATGTGAAGCCGCAAAATTTATTAGTGCCACTAGCTTTCTCTCTTCCTTGCTGGCTGCTGCTGATACAATGTTTTAATTCTTCATCAAGACAAAGTGCATGGTATTTTCATTCGTTTTATTGCACCCTTTAAAGCTGGAGAGCTGAACTGCTGCTACTACTACATATTACTACACACGAAACACAGAAACACGCTTAGCAGGATGGATGGATGGTAGTGGTGGTGGTGGTGGTGGTGTACACACGGTGCACGTACTACTAGGAACGTGTACGTACATACATTATAACGAAATATATTGTAACAGAACAAATAGAGGGAAAATGCCGACTTTATCTATAATGTCATGATGATGGTGTACTTTTTGCAATACTAAATGAAAATGTGCTGCATTTTATGTAATGAGAACCAACGTCATATTTCATTTACGTGTGTACTTATTTCACTATACATTATTATATTGGTCTACTTTTTTTCTTGATCCTCGAAATGTCTGGGCCAAAAAAAAATTCTTTATGGTGTCTATTTTAATATCTATTACCAAATAAACTTTAACTTCATGAATAGTGGCATTTTTAGTGTATTAGTTTTACTTTTTAGTGGAATTACTTTTTCCTCCACTCCCTGCACACCACCAACCAAAATTAGAGAGGGGTAATATGGCTATATGGCTATATTACTAAAATTGGTACCTATACAGTAGTCTTGTCTGCTAAACATTGTGGTTACCTACATAGTACTTAGTATAACTATGTAGCTAATTTCATTGATTATTATTATGATGATGATGCATTTATAAAAGATGTCTGTCATATACATCATCTCTCTTTTTTGCGGGACATAAATATATATAGCTAGGTACTGCGTTGTTGTTAGTTATACAAAGTGAGGCAAGTCAGAGAAGAGTGATAGCCACAACTGCCTAAGTGTAAAAAAAGCTGAGTGTCTTCCTTTACCCATCTCCACAACATAAGAATATTAAACCAGCTTCCTACTTTCTTCCTCTTCTTCTATTTCCACAGTTTCTCCATAAAGATTGAAAAGCAAAATGTGCTGCTGCAAAGTTCCTTCTTTCTTTTCCTTCCTTCCCAAATGCGCTATAAGGCTGTAAAATAGATCTTAAAATACAAATTTATGTTGTTGGCAGGAATGGATCTTTATCATTTTGGAATATAAGATATGCCACCTTAAAATACGGGAACACAAGAGAATAGCAAGAGTATACATAAGTGGATGGATGGATGCTGTTTGTTGGTTTGTGTACATACATACTTGATAGTCTCGTCATCTCATCTCCCTTCTCAAACCAGCATAGCAGCAGCAGCAGCAGCAGTAGAAGCACCAGAGAAGAAGCTAAAAGCAAATAGAAAAGATTAAAATAAAAAATAAGCATTTGTGGGGAACCAAGATGCCTGTACCACAAAACAATTATCTTAATGGTCCATCTTTAAAAATTCATTGTGCACTTTCTCTCGCCATAATAATATCAAATGCACATACATCATCAGTGTAGAGTTGAATATAGATATCTCCGTCACTCGACAAGATAAAAATATACTGCTGTGTGGCGATAAAAATGGTATATATATGTGTGTGTGTAGTGTTTGGGCTTTTCCTTACCTTTACTCTTCCCAGCGTTTTATGCAAAGTTTTATTAAACTAAATGTCGATGCATGAAATTTTGACTGTGTTTCTTGCTCCTATGCAAACTCCCCCGGAGAACGATACTCGTTCTTCATTTTGTGGTATCATATATGAATGTTAAATGGAGCAGAGTTGTGAAAGATAGATGATAGAATTATTAGCTAAAAGTACCCAGGCTAAATTAGAGCTTTTCGCATAAACGTTAGAAATTAATTAGCTGTAAAAGTTATTCTTTCTTGAATACGGACCCGGAGCACTTACATAAAGTCCCACTCTCGATTTTTCCTTGTTTCTGGTTACTATCAGCAGTATCTAAAATTCAATTACTAAAATGTATTTTGAGAGATGAAGGTTAAAGATATATGTTACAAACATTGCATGCTTTTCAACGTAAACAATACACTTCTCGTTGATTAAAAGCACTTGTGGACGTGCAAGGTAAATTAAATGACATTCTTGAAATATAATTTTTGTCTGCTCAATTTAATCAACCGCTCTTTTTTGCTTTGATGAGCCTGTCACTCGCAATTACATACCTTATCATTTCTAGTTTTAATTTTGAAATGTCAATCGGACAAAAAACTGGATCTGATGTTGAGATACACACTTGTTAAAATTATGTGGAATGCACTTTGGTTAATGTCAATTGGAGCAAGAAAAACGTCATTCTATATTTTTGATAGCATGAAATTTTACAAATTATCTTTGGCTAGTTTAACGTTCAGTCGTAATGTTGTCATGTTGTATGTGTAATCTCAATCTATAGCTCTGCTCGAAAACCATCAAAGCAAGTCTGTAAATAATCTACTACAATTTATTTTAAAAAAATCTTGGAAAATTTCAAAAATTTTCGTACAGCTACAATATGACATATTATGGAGTATTTTTTGAGTTTGGGGGAAAGTGAAACAAGTGAATAATTTTAAGAGTTGTATGTATATATGTAGGAATGAACCTCAGTATGATATGCTGGAGTGGAAACTAGTTCTTGCTCCGTTTCAATAGTCCGGATATATATACCCTTTGATAATGTCAGTTTCATTGTTAACAAAGCCCACATCTGCAAAAAAAATTTTTTTTTCAATTATTGTCTCCATCCGTACCATTACCACCATTGATAAAATAATAAGCTTTCCTGTTACTTTTGGTATACTATTGTATGAAAGTAATCTGACTCACATCCCAGTTTCCTTCCCGTTACTCACGCAAGCTCAAAAGTTCTCTCTTTATATTATTATACCTATTATCCTTTAAATTGGCAGAATTGTTGTTTTTAAACTGGAGCAACATATAAATTTGACTTTTCGGGACACACGAAAATCAGACACGAACGGGTGACCGCTTTTTCGGACACAACATTCAATCGA
>JAHZNC010003695.1:0-14266 GCA_027744095.1 Zhuqinia jingwanae | reverse complement strand
AACAACAAAGAAACAAAGAAAAACTCAAGTTCATGTTAATCTACATAATATATTCTGATAACAAATTAAGATGATATTAATTGATAAGGTTTGCCGTAAATTACATAATATTAATTGAAACTGGATTTGTCTTCATGCTTCTGATATCCGGCGGAACACCATCCATTCCATATAAAATATCTAAAGGTACTTTCAGCAGAATTGCGAAAAGAAACAACAAAGTATCAATCCGTTTCGCATTTCCATGAATTGATATATTCGATTTCATCTTGCATTTAATTTAAAGATGATGTTGATAGCAGTGAGATTCCATTTCGTTTACACCGAATGAATTATTATTGTTGTAGATTTTTAATACATTTTGTTTACTTTTGCCTGATCACTGATCACGTAACACGTAATTAGCTTCTTACCCGATTTCGGTTTCATTCAACAAGCTATTTCCTGCAATACAAAATCAGTTTTTCACATGTCTTGATTTTACATATGCATATCGTATATGTAGCATACATTTACATATTCTAAAATATAGTTTTTTTTAAGTACAATAATGTGTGCGCATGTTTGCATTGTACACTAAAATGTACTCAAACCTACATGTGTTTAAGCGTTTTATTATGCTATAAAAAGATAATTATAATTTATAATTTAATAGATTTCATAACAAAATATTTAATTAATCACAAATCACAATGAAGTATATAAATGGTATAAAATGATCAACCGAAAGTCTACTGAATGCACTAGATTAGCTATATAAAAAGTTGTGTACAATAATATCCTACATAGTCTCTATCCTATTGATATTTTAATGTCAGACTTTGAAAATCTTAAATCTATTAAGCAATTATGTTAATCATTTGTTATTATTTTTATTATGCATCTCATTGATTCAAATTATACCACGTGCTTCATTTCAAATATCCAAAAGCAACTATATATTTTAACATGTTTCAAATAAAACAACAGTCAGAGTGCATTTAATTAAAATTATTTACACTGAGACGTACCAAATGTCAAAATTAAGTACGGTGTAAATCAACAATGATTTTTAGCATGAGGAATGTTGGACATCTTTTTACACTTACAGTACCTTATAAACTATAAGTTTGTAGTTATAGTCAATAGCCCAACAACGCAATGATCACAACAATATTTATTATTGACTTTATAATTAAAAGCTAGCTAATTAGATTATGCTACGTTCTTGTTCTCCAATTGTCGAAAATAATATCTGCTGCAAACTGCCCTAGCATCCTTAGAGTAACATCATTGATTGATGTATGCCTCTGTTGAAGAACAGATCCATCAACGACTCTCAATCTTTTAGTACCCAGAACTCTGGAAGCAATTAACAAAATAAACAAGTCAATAAATTTTTTTACAACAAAAAAACTCAAACTCAACTATCTTTCTCTTGCAAACCTCAAATTTGAGTCAACAACTGCATCTGGATCTGAAAATCCTTTTCCAATTGGAGCAGTTCCTGAAAATTTGTAGGCAGTTAAAGTAACATGCCTGATTACGCATTCATAATACTGATCGGATTTGAACTCATAGTTTTCACATCCAGGAAGATTTCCAGGCATGAGCCTTCCATTTATTTCATTCATGGCTGTGGTGTTTTCCACCAGTCTGACTGACATTTTGACTCCTTCCAACAACGACATGGTGTCGTAGTCATTCTCTAAGTATTTTGGATCAATAATGGGCTGATTTAATGGATTAGTATCTCGTAAAAGAACCCTTCCATGACCCATCGGACTATTCAATGTAACAAGTTGGAAAAATGAGTCTTCTTTTGCAGATTTAGCAAAGTGATCCATAACTTCCGGTTTGAAATTAAATGCTCGAGTAATGACATCTCTAAGCTCATTTGGCATTGCCACAGAAAGAATGTATGAGTGAATGTCAGGCGTCCGAATTCTACCAGTTTGTTTTGCTGAGTCTGTTAAAATGGCCCAAGTGCCTTCGGACAACGAGGAACGTACTGGTCCTCGTCCAGAGGCTATCCAATTGAGTAATGTTGGTACAGTCAGGTCACGCTCAATTACCATTGCCATTCCAGGACTAACTGTGAAAGGACCAACAAGAACTCCATATTTATCTTGCAAGTATTGACCAACCGGAAGGTTCACTACAGTTTTGATCTGAAACACAAAGTAAACATGGTACACAATCAAGGAAAATATCTAGAAAACTATAAGGATTTTTTTAATTCTATTTCGGGCGATACATGTAAATGTGTGTAATTGGACATCCTGAGTATGAATTTGATGTCCATTTAACTGTAGTTAGTCGAATTAGGACCTAAAATATGTGCATGTTTGTAAATTTGAGTCTCAACTTACCCCAAGATCTCTCAAATGTTCCTTAGGGCCCACGCCTGACAACATAAGTATTTGACTACTTCGAATAGCACCACAACTCACGATTATTTCATATCTAGCTTTAGCAATATAACGTTTCCCGTGACGCAAATATTCTACAGCGTAAGCCTCATTATTTTCCCTAAATAATACCCGCGTCGCATGTGAAAATTTTCGCACCACCAAATTGCCACTACGAAGCATTGCTGGACGAAGAAACTCATGATAGGCATCTGATCGACGTCCATGGTCCATGTATAAATCCATTTTGGCAAAACCTGCAGATTTTTTATTGAAATTAGAAAACGCACCGTATTATAATTTGTCGCAGCATTACATATACTACCTTCTGTGTATGGTCCGTAGCCATTTGGATCTCGTACTGCATAACCCAGCTCCTGTCCTGCTCGCATCATATTATTGGTAAATTCCGAAACAACTGGTCTTTCTACTTTAAGAGGACCTCCTGAGCCGTGCATTTCTATTTGTATTCATAAAGTAATCATGATTATCACAATTATTATATGAGGGAAATTAGCAGTAACCAATAATCAACGTACCTGGGTCAAACCACCCATTGTAATTTTCCAGGGCCTTATAATATCTCAAAATGTTAGTTAGTTTCCATTTACTATCCCCTGTCTTTTCGGCGATCTCATCAAACCCCTGTACATTCCCCCTAATAGTAATAGTAGTAATAGTAATTACTTTATTTACGTGATAATTAATATCAGTTTACACTGTTTTTCATATTTTCATACACAATCCTTGTCCAAAAATACAAAACAAAAACATTACCCAAAATATCTTTTCACTCAATAATATTTCTGACATGTCAGCATTACAATGCCTTACAAAAGCTTACCTAACATACATCATAGCGTTCAATAGACTAGATCCGCCACAAACTTTTCCACCAGGCCAAATTGAAGTCTAAAAAATGAATTTTCCCAGCAATTAACTCATTATCCTTTCAAAATAGATGTCATATTTGAGCTCAGCATGTCGGATTACATTTATATACTGATTTTGGTCGTAATCTGACTAAAAAAAGTTAATTATAATTAGTTAACTATAGTTAACTAATTGCAATTACAAAATAGAACTCATTTTCGGAATCAGCATGTCCGATTACTATTATGTACATGCCTCATATGTACATATTGACATATCCATGGCTTATCTTTCCCCTTACCCCCGGGGGATGACCCCATGGCCTCATATTCAGACACATCTGAGCTACTGACCTTATGTATCGATTACCGAAAACACAATTCGAAAATTCCTTATCATAAAGTCATTATTATGTACTTCTACGAAGTCCATAATAAAGTAAGTTTAATATTTTTAAAATGTTTAAATGCCATCGGCTGGGAATTTACATTGTTTATCAATCCAAAGCATGCGTGCTTTTGGGGCTCCGTTTTATGACCCCAATCAATTGCTGGGTCATTATATTGAACAAAAGCATAAGTGGGCACTGAATGAATGAATGATGGCGAAGATCCTGCTTCCAAGACTAGCACAGAAAAATGTTCTGATAGGCGTGACGCAAGCGAACTGCCAGCCGAGCCGGATCCGATAATTATAAAATCAAAAGTGTCTGCATTGTTTTGATTGTTCATATTCATGAGATCCATTTGCCGATCCATCTCCGTGAAAAAGTGGAAACCTACAATCCAAATAAGCACAAAGTATAAAACGTTACATTATTGGATGGAAAAGCCTTTTTTTGGTAATTAATTACAACCTTACCTGGACTAATTAAGGACAATATTGTATACACTACAGGTGCAAAACGGACTGCAGACTGGGCTATCCCATGGCCCCTTCTCAACGACACTGGATCCATGATAGTTAAATTACCTACAGAGATCACTGAATTAATCCAAATATGATGATTGTATTGTCACTCTTTGTAAGAAGTCACATTTAAACTGTCTTCTGAGCATTTAAAGTTGAACAATGATGTCATCCACAGAAAAAATTCATAGTCTCCGGGACTCTAAGCAAAATGTCGTTGTTCTTCTCACAATCACCACACTGACTTAACTATGGTCATTCAATATTCATTTATCATATCTCCTCTTGCCCCATTTTACCTTTACAAATATATGGCCTACACAGTGGAATCATGATTCCAGTGTTTCCTTCTGTCCAGTTTGGATAATAAAACACATTTGCATTAAATTCCCTTTAATGTGTTTTTTAAGTTACGTATTATGTATAAATTTTCCGTGAGAAAATAAAATGTGTACCTGTTTTATATGTTACTTCATACCAGAAACAAAGGCTTATACCTATAATTTGTGCCAACAAGCGACGTACATAATGTCTCGTTTTAAACACAATGAAATAATTCTATTCCGGTAATTACGCTGTCATTTTATTTGAAAAGAAAGATGGTTATCAGATCATGTTAGTTCAGTAGGAAATTTTTAGGAAAATTTGTAAAAACTAAGTACTTAAACTCGGCAATTAGGTTACCATTTAATTTTAAAATAAATTCTGATTATCTTTACTATCAGATAAAGATAGTTCAATTGGAACTTTTTAATTCTGGAAGTGTACACATAAACTGGCGCAGAATCACCTTGAACTTTTTGCACTCATGTGTATGATGATTGATGATGTTAAACTGACAAAGGATATCATTACATGTATCATAATGTGTATGAGCTCAAAAGTTTATATGATAAAAATCAAACAACCTACTTGCTCTTCCACATCACGTTTACAGTTATTGCATTACATTTGTATTTGAAGAAACTGGAGCAATTACTTGTGTAAGTAGTGAGGAACAATTCCCATGAGGGCTAGCCGCATAATAAGCTTACGGTTTCATGAAATTTATGCTAAAAATTGCATTACAGGTAGGCAAGTTATGAGGTTCATTTTTGCATGGTTGGAGTTGTAACCAGAGATCAAGATTTTCGTTGTTTTCAAAAACAGGTAATAATTGTTTTCCAGCACAGGCAGATGTTGATAAACACAAGAACACAACTTTTTTTACCCTGATGTATTATGATTCACAAAACTATGACATAAAATTAGCATATACATACTTTAAAAGATTCACTCCGTTCCGTACTAGTACGTCAATATATCATGTACAAAAAATTAGAACTAGTTTCCATCATGTTTCGGTAGATAAGCATATGTTTTTATTAGTGCTTAAAATGCTCCTAATGAGCAGCCAACCGGACAGTATTAAGAAGCTAAGATTTAAAACTGTTTCATATGATCATTTCAAATTTTCAAATTATGTTTACGTCAATCGTCCAAAAACACCCCCGACAGATTATGAAGATTTTTTTTAGGGTTTAACAATTTCTAAAGGTACAAACACAAAACATTAAAACTACTTAAATATTAGTAGATTAGGTTAGGTTAGGATTTCACGTTGCTTTGAGTAAACAATATGCGAGAACTAGGATTATACAATCACCGTCGACTGTTCGGGGAGTATTTCATAACAAATCGAGCAGCTCATATAGAACTATGTAAGTTAAATTGAAGAGGATTTCCCAGCGAAATAAATTAAAATTTCCAGTTTTTTACACACCAAAATTTATTCAAATCACACTTTCAACTTTAGCTCGAACAGTTCAACAACACGGGACACACCATCATACGCACGCACTAACGCAGTTCATCTGTGGCGGAGCATTAAATCAATGAGCTATTTTCAAAGTCATTGTTTGCGTTTTTTTAAATTTAAACCTACCTTTAAAGAAAAGTTACAAAAGTGCGGTCATTTCGTGGTGACAGGTACAACAAAGAGATGTGATCTTTAAAATACGGATTGCCTAACGCCGACATTGCATGCTTATTTTTGTGGAGCTCGTTGCATTGTCATTGCCACGTTTATCTTTTCGCTGAGATTCTCTTGAAGTTTTTATATTAACAACTTAAAAACAATGTGCAACCATTAAAACACATGCTCAGCTCATCATTATAAATCATATTTTTCTGCTTCTCATACATGCTATAATGTGAGTTTTATGCATGTATTTGCGAAAATCTGATTTGATTGTAATGTTGTGGTACTTTGACGTGCCACGTTATGCCGCAAGTTGACAATGCTACCAAAACAAACTGTCGCAACAATTGTGCACAAATTTTCCAGTTTCATGCCTTTGCTCTGTATTTTTATATTCTTGTACTTTGTATTTTTTAAAGTTTATTTGAGTGTCAGTGTCATTACAACTTGCATACGCACTACTAAAACTTGTCACTTTTTAAATTATATTTCAACATTTTAATGTGTGCATCAAGTGTCCTTGTTGAAACAATTTTTGCTTTGTCACTTTAGACTTATATAAATAGTTAGGAAATAAACCGCACACCGCTATTATAGTCGTGTTAATTTGCTACATTTTAAAACTTTAACGGTAGTTTTTTTAAACGTAGACTTGGAAAATTATAATAATTTTAAGACTACACACAATTTTGCACAGCAAACTGTAGCGTGAGGAAATAAAAGCACTTCGGCATTTTGTGCCTTAATTTATTTTGATACAATGCCACTTGAATATTTTTTATGAACTTCAATTTCGCTACATCACAGAAAATAGTTGGCTGCATTGTTACACGTCCTCATAAAGTGACAACACTGACCCGTTCGAATAATATTTTCACATTTATTTTGTTAGTGACACAATTTCACGTGTGCTATTTTATGCTTGTTCGTTTACGATAACTGATCAAATTTGAACAACAAATTAATTTAATGGTAGTATGCGTAAAGTACATACATACGCACAATACACATTCTGATTCTAATGCCGCTACTTTAAGGCGTTCATTCATACATTTAAAAAAGCTGACTATTGGCACTTGTGCATATTATACAACAACGGTCATTTCCGGTTTTTTAAATGCAAATATATAGATATAAGCAAGCAAAGCAAAAATAGAATGAACAATAAGTGTGAGTGTGATGCATGGGCAATAATAATCATACTATATAACTCGCCCACTACACAACAGATAATATGAACAAAACAAAACCATTCTCAAAAAAATTGTACCTTCATTATGAATTTACGAAGCACTTTATCATAATGTTGATAGTAATCCATCGAAGGTGGTTAATAACATTGCACATCAGTGCATTGCTATATAGAATCATTATTATGTACCCCAACAAGGCATACGCAGATATTCATTACAACGATAATCCAATACACAGCACACGATTGACGATAATTGATACTGGCCAGCTTAACTTAAACTGGTTTTATTATGTCAAGTGACACGTGCTCCCGTCTCATAATACTCATATTATAAACTCTTTTCTTCCGCTCTATTGTTTACTATATGCATTTCAACAAACAATTATTATTGATTTGCAAGTGGATAATATGCGTATAATCATCTTTTTTTACCAAGACCAGTGTAAAATAGTAATGTATTATTATTTCATTTCTTAATCATAAATATCTTATCACACCAAAATATATACAGATGATTAAAAGTTAATAGGACTAGGGTGCGGATGATCAATGTAAAAATTTCTTCGTGCCACAAACATATATTTTTAAAAGATCACACGAATAAAAGCATAAGGCATAACATTATTATTACTAATGTGTACCTGATAATGATACTCTATTACACGATCACAAGCAGATAGGGGTACCTCTTTTTTGTTCATGAAGTGAGCGACCATCTTATCTGCTAAATTTTTAAAGATATTTATATGTGAGCCTGTCTAGCCAAATTTAAATTTACGATACTTTATGTACAGATAAGTTCACAAAGCGTGCCTCGCGAGTCCACATGCAGTTGTTATAAAATATGTACTATGTAGGTATTTGTAATTCAATTTTTTTACTGTATAAAAATAGCTCACATAATATAGATATGTTATAAACTTAATTCAACTTCACTCCATTTCACTAATTACATATTTGCCATTATTTTTCATTTTTACAAGCAATCTATATTATGTGCGCATTACATAAGTGTGTAATAGTCATTGATGCATTAAAATATAAGATATAATTCTGGTAAGAAAAAGTGCCGAAGTAAGGTCCGGAAATCGCTAATTTACAGTTACAGCTGTTGTTATTATATTATTTAATTTAGTGACATAGCGCAACGCAAACAATTTGTTGGCTATTATTCTTTTAATCTCGTATTTTGTGAAATTTTTATACATTTTTATTTATTGCTTACTTCTACTAGAAAATAATTGTATATTTATTTAGATTTCGAGGTTGTATCGTTTTCATAACTCATGACAAATGTTTAACTTGTGCCTGAGCTGAATACAATGAAATTTGAATAACAGTCAATAACAGACATTTGAAGAATAAAATGCACGATTTTATTTTTAATTGATGACCTTGACATGTTTATGATTTCAAAATACAATGCACCGGCAAATGTGTCACTTTTTTGTGTAATTGTTTCGATTACTTGTCACACAACAAATCAACGAGTAAATTGGTATGATCTCATAATAAAATGCGTATGTGTAATTATTTTAAAAATTCAAATGTCCAATTTTCTTTTTCTAAAAATGTAACAGGATATGATCGTTGTCGTTATCATAAAAAAATTGCTGACATTTATTACTCATGAAACAAGAATTACGCTCACACACGCTTTTGAAACAGAACGGCGTACGGACAACATATAAATATTCAATAATTATTCACTTCAACCTCTTCCTTACATTGTTTTCCCAGCAAAATCTTGCAACAAAGATTGCTTCAAAACCAGTTATTTATTATAAGTCTTACTCAAACAAAAGCCCACTGAGTAATGGACAACTTATTATTACACTCATTAGTGGAGCGGAACCAGGAAGATAGGAATAGGACAACGGCAAACGTCATCTTATGGAATGCTGAATTGCATCTACGTGACTATTTTGAACTAATTTTGAAAAGATGTCAACATCCGTGTGATGTGATGTGAACCAAGTACAGAGCATAGACGTGAATTAGAATAATTGGATAAAAAATATTATGGCCAGGACTTATGGCATGAGCGTGTCCGCAAATGATATACCTCGGTATTTTAATTTTCTTTGTTTTATGACATCTCATGCTACTACTGGTACTGCCATTTTGACTCAAATAATTTTCCAACTTGCTTTTTTCTACAGCATGATGACACTTAATGTGACCTGAGGCAAAACGACAGAGCCATTACACTTATCTTTTGAAAAGCTTTTGTTCACATTCAAAACATTGCTTACTTCTGTGGTAAATTGGTCATGTCACATGTGATTCATGATGCCATACGACGAGTATATTTTCCTGTTTTCAGTTTCATTCTATGAAAATTTGTGACAGTTCAATTTGTTTTTGTTATATGGGCATACTGCCCATTCGAAAAGGCGTCAACAGGCGCTATTGATAAATACAGCGAGTTCTTGCTTCCAATTATGCATATTATGCTATGCAGTTTATAAAATTTTTGTTTACGTTCAAAAAGGAAAACACGTAATTTTTATTTCCGTACATTCTTTGGTGGATCTTTATTGCGCTTTGCGTTTGGGAGTATCTAGTTTTTTTTTACAAAGGTGGACGTGTCCTGTAGCTGATGACGATGTATGTATTTTAGGTAGGTAAGCATCATGATGATTGAACTATTTTTTAAACATGTAAAATAATAAAAATATTTTGATGGCTATAAAAAATCAGGTTCTTCTCTAAATACATATGCACTTACATACTTACATATGTACGTACATTCAATTAGCAGTAGATGGACTGCCATATCATCTAGTTAATTAATAGTAAGAAGTTCAAGAATCTGTATGACTTAGTTTTTCATGTACATTATCGCATCATTTGGACTACAGATTTTATATCATATCCTCGTTTGCTTCAATCTCTTCATCACATCTTTCGACAAAACGTATTAATAAAGCGTGGCAATGTATTGATAAAAATCTAATACAATTTAAATGTGCCATTATCTTAATCTTAAATAGTAATTGGGGCATCTAGATTAAATTTATTTTGCTTTTTTGAAATTCCAAACTTGCAAGAAATCGATGAATTACCTAAAGATGAATATGTGTGCATATTCAATATTGCATATATATATATATGAAACCTGACTCAGAATCTATTAAAATTATGAACTACCTACACTCACAGGCATAATATGTTTAATAATAAACCTAAATTAATTGAAAATGGAAACCATGTTCTGTCAGTGTTGCTTTTTGTACATTTAATTTTTATTCATCTCGGATGTTTTGCAGGTTGTCTACATTACTACCTGGAATAGAAATAGGTAGGCATCAGAAAAGCCATCAGTGAATTAATTTTTACTAATTTTATTTTTCTGGTTTTCAACACATTATCTACGTAAAGGTTAATTCTATGTCCTGCATATATATACCTATATGTATATTTCCGTCTATTTGTATGAATATAACTTCTAAACTTAAAAATAATTAAATAATTTAACTGTTCGAAAATAAAAAAATTGATAATGTAATGACAATGACCATTATTACTATTACGGACAATTGAACCAACAAACAATGAAGAATATATACCAACCAAATTCCAACATTTCCTAATCATTACTTGAGTAGATTTACACACCTAAGTACAATTTACCCTTTAATAATCTCCTCCTGACACGTTAACACTGTGCATTATTGTTGCATATTGAAATTCTGAAATTCCCATTATTTGCAATTCTAATTTAGTCAAGTGTCCGCACGGCAAAAAGATTGATGTACAACGTACTATGTATTCCATTCCACGGAACGGAATACTATAAAGTTGATGAATCATCAAGTGATAATGGCGAGTGACGAATATTTACCTAGAAAGGTCTGCATCCTTCATCATAAAACAGTTTTGATCATTTTTGTTGCCCTGTAGTTTAACAATAGACTAAAAACGACTACTAAAAACTCATGAGCAACCTGCCATCACCAAAATGCAAAATCTTTTTGTAGTACTCATTGAGTATGTTCAAAAATTCATGAGAGAGTCTGGACGCGTGCTGTGATTTTCAATGAACACATCTGTAACTTACATCAATAAACATCAAAATGGTAATAAATAATACTCTGCAAATATTCTGTCGTCACACGCATGTGTATGCGTAGGTATTTAGAAATAACTCACATCACCATCAATGATGGAAATATTTATTTGCGACTCCTTAATTTTCAAGTGGCTTCGATATACATGCTATATTATGCTACATTTTTTGTTGAATGTCCGATGGCCAGTGCCAACATGAACGGAAAGGTGGTAATATTTTTCTTCGTGTGCGTGGGGATTCATTCATGCAACTCCAAATCTATTGTTCCACCCGTAAGTGTAATGTGTTTAATTTTTTTTAAACATTGCAAGTTGCAACTCATTAAACAATATTTTATCTTTTCAAGAATCAAACTAATGGGAATTCTGGAACATTATCGGAAACCCCAAAAGGCACCACTACAAGGCGAGCATTTACTTGTCAATGTGAAGGTATGCCAAACCCCGTGTGTGCTAATAATGGAGTGACATACGAGAATCCTTGCAGATTTGAATGTGCCAAGCATAAGGTTGAACGTAAGTTTCACAATGTTTTGTAAAGTAGTAAAACTTTACAAGTGATTTAGAGTAAGGTTTAAATTTACGTGGTATTTTATGGCATTATTTTAATGATTCAAGGGCTTCGAGTGGTGAAAGAAGGAGATTGCGGCAAATATATATCCAAGCTGCAGTTCTGGAGTTTTGGTTAAGAGTTGAGATTGACTTTAGCCACTAAATTTTTGGACTCGTTCAACAAAATAATATGCAGTTACTTTAATGCCTGACGTATTGGCTAGTAAAAAAATCAAGTATTTATTTATTTGTCAATTACACTGGTTTTAATGTTATTTATATTGTTAACTTTAATCTTCACGTGCACTTGCCCGTAAAAATCATTTAACGTTATGTTAATAAAATCTTATTATTAGGTAGGTAATTTAAAACCTTATCCTCGCTTTACAAAATCCATTGTTCAAATTTTTATTCATCATCATACAGAGAGAGATGACTTTGAATCTTGAACTTCATACAGTTGAGCAAAAAATATTACCTTCATGCACACAACGCGAGTGAACCCGATAGTAATCTTTTCTTCTCATTCATATAAAAAGCACTAATATGATATGATGCAACACATTTATTTATTCTTGTGTAAATTCTCTTTTTGATGCACTCATTTTAATTAAACTACGCCTTCCATACCATAACTATATGACATGCTGTCGTGAATGTTTAAAAAAAAGTTTATCATTATTAAACTTTATCATTATCATATTTAAAAGTATTTTCAGCATTTGGGTTAAAAAATAGAATATTTACTTGTTGATAATTTAGAAGCCAGCAATTTTGCCCGGATGTAATTTTTTAACTTTGTACGTAATTAGTAATTATCTGTGTATATATCAGGATGGTAAAATTTGCTCTTCCTTTGCAGTATATTATATTCATAAACAAGCCCAGGTCCCATGCCTACTTCAGGATCTTTTATCCCAGTTGAAATCCCAACAAGTCCAACAATTGACCTTAGTCCGTTACCAAGGCGATTATAAAAACTGTCTTGCTTTTATTATTATNCATGCCTACTTCAGGATCTTTTATCCCAGTTGAAATCCCAACAAGTCCAACAATTGACCTTAGTCCGTTACCAAGGCGATTATAAAAACTGTCTTGCTTTTATTATTATCCCAATTATATATTTTTAATATCCCAATCATTTTATTATTATCTTGAAAGTCATCATCATTGACTAGAAGTGGTGCAGTGACTGAAGCCCAACTCGGCTGGCTTCCCCTAGTGTACTTCAAAACGGGCAAGGCTTCCCCACTCAGCGCCGCCTGGCTCACGTGGAAATCCACTTGTTTGCTTGCATGCTTTCTTTTCGCGTTGTCGGACAATATACCTGCACTTGTGGGTCTACATGCGAGCATGATTATATGTTATTCTGTGTACCAGAATCAACCACGGGGGATGGATCCCACATTTCAGCTCAAGAGGTTTTGTGTTAATTTACGATGTATAATTAAGTAAACTGGACACAAGTATGTCTTTAAACCTGGAATAAATGCCTATTTTAATAAATTATTTATTTTAAACCAACCTCAATTTTTTATTTCCCATTATATTCCCACATAGTTCATTCATCTCACATAATGATAATAAAACCTTTGAAACAATGTGAGTGCATTGGTGGAACCGCTGTTTGATAACAGACATCCAGACATGTATGCATATAGACAGGCATTCAGATATGCAGGCAGATCGAGTATCTTAATATGAAAACTAACGGTTCCAAAGACAATCAAGTTTTTCATTTGCCCCTGTACTGTATATGTAACCTAAGAGGTTCCAAATAAAAGTACAAAAAAACAAATGACAGTGGAATATAATTACCGTTGCAGGCAGTGATTCAAAGCATACAAGTAAACTAAAACTACCCTACCGTAAGAAGGTCATCACACCCATGGACAAACTAGCAAAACTTTGCAGAGACCCTGGTTTTGGTAATATATCTTACGAGGTAAAAGACATAGGATTTTAAGTAGATACTTTGGGTTGTTAATTTATTTATTTATCACATAATTAGTCCAGATTTACGTGCAAGAAAAAAATTGAATCTGTTATGAATTATTTTATTTTAATTAAGTGTTTTGGAAATCAGCGAAGCATGTCCAAATTACTTTGTCCCGAATTTGTTAACCCCTCTTGGTTTTTTGGTAGTAGTCTAAGAGTTAAAATACATATAATTAAATTGTGAACAAAAATAGCTGAAATTTACAACAATTTTTAAAACCTTTTTTGTTCCTGCTGCTACTGTTGTTAGAAAGATAATTCCAACAAGTATTATTACGAATGAAATTTTCATTTTTGTGCACGGCAAAATGGAAA